>ML807648.1:90477-112682 GCA_009831015.1 Picea engelmannii
CCCAAAAAAAAAAAAAAAAACCGCTTACCACCTCCGGGGTGTCCGGAATACCGCTTTCCACACAAAAAACCATTTTTTCAATTTTTGCCTTTTTTTTTGCCTGTTCAACACGTCATCTTCCAGAGGGGATTCTGGGAAAATGAAAACGAATTTTTAAAAACCGAGAGAGGTTTTTTTCCGTAACGGGCGGAAGAAAAAAAACCTCTCTCAATTTTTGCAATGGAGCTACAAGCAGGGGTAATCGAAGACATCTTAGAGGCCCATTTTTCCAGATTCTCAATTTTCCGTTACAGTCCCGATCTTGCAGGAGCTGTTACGACCAGCTGGGGACGAATTTGGTGAAACCGAAGGAGGTTTTTGTCCATCACATTTCCATCTAAAATAGCCTCCTTCAGTTTTTTACCATGTGTCATCGTTCAAGAGAAAAACACGTCTGTTTGGACCCCTTTCTCGCAGAAAACCGGTCCGTCTTTCATGGCAGAGAGCTCCAAATTTTGTGGGAGTGGTGGCTATTTTTGGCCGAGGCGGTTAAACCAACTTTCGAAAATTATTGGGATGATCTATCCTATTTATTCATAGGATTTTGATGTAAAAGGGTTCGACTTGTGAGGTTCCTTGCTGGACTGTGGGCTGTGCTTGGCCATAAAACTTCTTTCTGTAATTTTAAATGATCAATCAGTGATGAACATGTTATTTTTCCTACAGGAATCTTGTGTGGATGTATTGGTGGCGTTTTTCTGTTAAAATATTTTCCTGTTCTCTTTCCATTTGTTTTTCAATTCTTATTGTCAGAAGAAAGTACATAGAGCAAAATTTATTGGCAAATACTTTGCATCTGTCCTTTTGATAATCTTTATGTTATTCATCTAAAAAGCTTAGTTGAGGAATTCTTAGCTGCTCCTTTGCCTGGCTTTTTCCTCCCCTATTTCTTCCTCAAATCGACATCATCAAAACTTATATCGATCCAATATTTCCACTACCTTGCCCTGTTTAAGATTTTTGTCTAGATCTGAGAATGAATCACATATTCAAGTGCAGACCCCATTTGCCCAATGGCCCTCCTTGCTGTTCCAAAACAACCATTTAAAAACCTCAACCCCACACTTGCATAACTAGCCTAATACCTCTTCAAACAAAGCTATATCAGACAGAGAGATCCCTCTCTGAGTCTTGGAGGGCTAGATCCAAGACTCGAAGTGGTTTTGATGTTGCCTTTGTGACTGCCGCACAGCCTTGGGCAAATTACAGAGTGCTAACAATTTCCAACTCTAATGTTCACACATGATCCAAATTTCCATGCAAGATGATCACCTATTACGTTATATGCTTTAATAAGATCTCTCCAATGGTTACATTCCCTCTTGGATGTTTTTGAGGGATTTTTATCCACTCCAAGAGGCTTCCTGGTGAAATGTATTTTTGAACAATAATATCCCTCCAAAGATCATCTTTCGTCAATACCTACCATAGATATTTTTCCACAAGGGCCTTCCTGAAATGAAGAATAATTTTACTACCCTAGCCACCAATATGTTTAGGTCTAGCTACCAAACTCCAGTGATCCAAATGAGCACCTTTGAATTATGAACTTCCTTTCCACAAGTAATTTGCACATAACTTCCTAGTCTTTCTCAGAATTCCTTTTGGTATATCAACAAGAAAATGCCAATACACGAGAATTGCTTCAATGATATATTTAACCAAAACTAGTCAAACACCGCATGAGATCCATCTATTGCACCATTTGTTAATTATTCTTTCAATTTTATCCACCAATCACTTCCAATCTGAAATCCAATATATTTTTCTTGAGAAAAAATCCCATGTATTTAAGGCTAGAGTCCAGGTCCTTTGGCGGTATGTCAAACAATCTTGTAATGTTATTTGAATATTTATTAGAAATCCCATATGTGTATAAACGTGATTTGTCACAGTTTATTTCCATTCCTCTCACCCAAAAGTGTAAATGTACAAAATCTCTTTAACCTTCTTGTTTTCTCTCATAGTGTCAACCTTGAATTGCAAAATGTTGTCAAGGAAGAGGAGATGGGTGATAGAAATTCTATATGAAATCACAACCCTTTGAATCTTTCTTCTCCTTCACACCTGAGATAGTGCTCTACTTAACCCTTATGTAATTAATAAGAACAAATAAGATGACAAGGGGCATCCTTTTCTAAGGCCCTGAGAGGCCTAAAAAAATGGAGAAGCCTATCCATTGATTAGTATTGAATAACTTGGCGAGGACACACAAGACATAATCCATTTCACCATATTATAAGAAAACCCGAAGTGAGACAACAACAGTCTTAAGAAGATCCAAGACACGCAGTCATAGACATTATATATATATATATATATATATATATATATATATATATAGAGAGAGAGAGAGAGAGAGAGAGAGAGAGAGAGAGTTCATCAATGACCAACTTAGTAAAACACCTTGCTTCTTTCGTGTAGAAATTGACATCAAATAATTATTAGTATATCAATCCCATAAATATGTAATCTAATATCTAAAATGTAAAATTTATAAAATTTGTGTTTAACCTACAATTCTTGTCTCTTTTGATTAATATCCAAGTATCTTTAAAATACTCATTTTTTATATTTTGTGTGTGTTTTAGTGATATTGTATACATGTGTTTTAGTTCATATTTATTATGGTATTTATAAGTATTGTTTAATATGCTTAGGGGTCAATTTGGTATATTATAATTGATTTGTAAAAGGGGACATATCAATTAGAAATTTTACTCTTAAAGTACATTAATGTGAACTTGAGAAACTCTTCAATAATTGTTATATCAATTAATTGTTGAAACTCTTCAAATATAGTTATCATTGATGATGTGATAAAAATTAGAGTTTCTATAAATTATTCTTCCATATTGTAATCTTTCGTGGTTTATTGAGCCTAGCAAACATAGGATACTAGATGCAAGTTTTCTATAAATTTGTTGAAATGTCCACCCCTTAATCATGGAATCTACACCAAATTAACCCTTCTTTGTTATTAAAGGGAAATTTAAAAAAAATGAGAATGGGAATATTTTCCCAACACAAATACAATTTTGTCTAATATGTATATAAAGGGAAATTTACTACTAAAAAAAATTGAGACTGAGAATATTTTCCCAACACATATATTGAGTGTGTGCATGCATGCATGCATATGTGTGTGTGTACAATAAGGAATTTCCCCTAATTACATCTACCCATAAGAAATTATTTGCAATGTTGACATACTTTTCCATTAAAAAGTTGAATGATTCACCTACTTTATAATGGACACTAACTACAATATTCTCCTCACTATATACACTTTAGGATAAATATCACATCCTTAAATATTTCTCTGATCTTGACCGTTGATTTGATCCATTTTTCCAAACTCTGAAAATGGATCTTGACCATCAATTTGCTCCATTTTTCCAACTCTAATTTTTTTTAAAGTTTTTTTTATCAATCTAGGATGAATCTAGGTCGTTGATCTCCAAATCAAACACAATCTCGACCATTAATCCATCAAACTCTCCCAACTTCTCTAGTTTCCATTAAAACATAAATTTCGACCTTCCAAGTCAAATTTATCTCTGAAACCTTTTGATCGATGCCCTTGATCACCTCTTAGAAAGTTATGAGGGAAATTTCAACCTGAATTACTTATAAATTTTTGGGATCTCACTCCAGTTTCACAATTTTCCCCAAATCAATCATAGGTGAAACTCTACAACAACGAATTTCTACCAAATTTGCATGGGTTCTGGCCCATACAAGTTGGATGTTGAACCTTGAGATATGATACCAATATGTAACGTTCCTCATCTTAAATGAGGTTCATTACATGTGGAATACACATAGAAATGAATTTTTTTTGCTAACTAATCACGTATCTTACCAACTATAGGAATACACACAAATTTAACCATTTGTTGATTCCATTAATTTAAAAGAAGATACATCATACTAAACTAACATGAATGAAGCTAATAATTTCCTCACAACAACATATAATTCATTCACATGCACATAGTTAATACACAATAATGAAAACTCATAATGTAGGACATAAAACAGATACAAACTTTGTCAGACAGTTGGCTTAGATTGATGGATAGTTGGTTGTCATTGATGTCAACTATTGGAGACTGATATTGTACATTGATGTCAACCCTTAGTGATTGATGTCAACCCTTGGATAAAGTTTGTTACCGAATTCTGGTAGCACAAAGGTTTGGGTAATGGACCCAAGGTTGTTTAATGTATAATGGTATGATTTTTAATATATTTTAAGGTAATACTCTTATATATGAATATTACATGTCATTCCATTTCCGGTGGTATGTGGAACGTCACATAACTCCTCACGGTTAGAGAATTATGGCCATGAGAAGTTGGAGAACCCAGGTTTAGGTAATGGACCCAAGTTTGTTTGATGGATAATGGTATGAGTTTTGATATTTTCAAAGACAAGATCATTCTATATGGATAGTACATGTCATGTCATTTCTGGTGGTTTGTGAAACGTCACATAACTCCTCACGGTTTGAGAGTTATGGCCTTACGAAGTTGGAGGACCCTCATATGTTGGCTTGAAGACCCAAAAGGTCAAAGAAGTCAAAGAATAAATTATTATTTAAATGATAAAGTAAAGTGACAAAGTCAAGAAAGATTATTTAAATAATAAAGTGAAGTGAAAAAATCAAAGAAGATTATTTAAATGATAAAGTCAAGGAGGAATATTTAAATGATAAAGTAATGGAGAACTTTCTAATTATGGAAAGTGGTTAACCCTAAAAATGAGGAAAATAGGTTAAGTGACCTATAAATGGATTAAGTGACCTAAAAATGGGTTAAGTGACCTAGAATATGATTCTAAGGAAGATATTTGGAGAGTATAAATAAGAGGCAAGGATCTCTCATTTATATCACACTTTTGCAATAAAAAAATTTCTAGAATGATTCAGACCGTGAAATTGATAGGCCATTGAATAAACATATCCAAGTATCTGTGGTAAACATTTCAGCTTGTGGGTATTTGTAGTTTTGGAGTTACACTCCGTGGAAAATAGGGTTTGTGGCTAGTCCTGAAACTAGTCTAAAACAAGTGTTTCGGTTAACAACGTCATAACTTATTCATAATAGATCCAAATACAGTAAGACCAAACGTATTTCTTAGAGTACAGTCTGTAGTAGTTTTTGTAATATTTTTAGATCCATTCAACAAACATTTTGTGTGGGGCACGCTCTACAAGGTCGCTCTCTAGAATAAGCCAAAATTTAGCAAGGTATGTCCTTTTTGCTATAACTCATTTTTTGAGAGATTCCAAGTAGTGACACCTGGAGGAATTGCATAAAACAAACTAAAGAACATTGTGTACTATTTTCAGATCTTTATTCATTATTGTTACATAGTTATGATTATTTCAAGTTAGGGTTGTTGACTAATCTCAAACTAGTCATGTGAGACTAAAGAAAATTTTGATAAAAATGCTAGTCTCTTGTTGTGAAAGTTAAGGAAGGTTTGCAGGTATGTGATCATATACACGAAGTCTCTTATAGAATTACAAATCATATTTGGATGATGAAATTGATGAGCGTTTTTTGTTAAGATACATGTTGGGTACATGGTTGAGACAAGTAGTTGATGAGTAGGCACATACATGAGGTGTATAGTTGATGATGTTGGTACATCTTGATGAGTCATAGTAGATGAGTAGTTGATACATGATTGGTACATACTTGGTACATGTCTGCAGGCACTTGTTAGTAGTATAGTTGACACATGGTTTATGGATGATGTAGCATACTTGTATTGGTATATTATTAGAAGCACATATTGATCTTGGTGATGATTATGAGTTGTTGTGTTATGGTTGGTTTATGCACATCTTTGAGATTTGTCTTGGTGATTGATCTTGGTGAGTAGATCTGATTTGGTTGATAAGATTGATGAGACAGGTTTTTGTGATAGTTTGTTTGGATAGGTTGTTGTGACAGGTTATTTGCACAGGTTTGGTGCATGGTTGATGCACTTGTTCATGGTACAGGTTTTGTACCGGTTTGGTGCATGGTTTATGCACTTGTTTATGGTACAAGTTTTGTACATGGTTGATGCACTTGTTCATAGTACAGGTTTGGTGCATGGTTGATGCACTTGTTCATGGTACAACTTTTGTACAGGTTGGTGCATGGTTACTGCACTTGTTTATGGTACAGGTTTACAGCAGTATATCTCACAGTAATAGTGTGATAGTGGTTCCATCATTCTACTTATATGTCAGGGAGGTTGGACGGAGCAAGGATAGGTGTTTGTTTAATGGTCATGGATTATTTTTAGAATAGAGTACCAATGTTTAATGGTTAGAATGGGTTTAAGTATGATATGTGGAGCATAAGGATGGAAGTATTTTTACAGGCACAGGGACATTATATTTGGTTATCAGTGGTTACAAGATATGACAGTTCAAAAAAGGGAAAAGACTGCAGCCAAGAAGGAATTGAGGAAAAATAACAAAATAGTAATGGATTTCATTTGGGAAGGATTACCTAATCCGGTAAGAGAAAAGGTTGGTAAGTGTTCATCGGCAAAAGAAATTTGGGATAAGTTACATGGCATATATTCTTCACCCATCACAGATTCAAAAAATGTTAAAGAAGATGCAGATCCAAATCAAGAAGAATTATGTTCACCATGTCAAGCAGATTCAAAAGATGAAGAGTACATAATCACCAGAGGTATGTTGTTTTGTTTTAATTGTGAAAAGCGTGGACATCCTGAAATAGAATGCCATGAAGGAAATAAGATAGAAAAATTAATTGAAAAGGAAGACAATTATGAACAAGAATTGATTAGTGCTTTAGATGAACTAAGAGAAGAAAACAATTCACTCAAGAAAGAATTGATGAAACAAAAGGAAAGTGTTCACATTTTTTAAGAATCCCAACAAGTCATCAAGAACTTAAGAACTCAGCTAGAAGAATCCAGAAAGATCGAAGAAAATCTTGAATATCAAAAGCAGTGTTTGGAAACCAACATAGCAGCACAGAAGGAAGAAGTAGAAATGAGAGAGAAGATATTGACAGATCATCTTAAGGAAAGAACTAATGATCTAAACTAGCTTGAGGAAGAGTTTGGTCAAGAAGAGAAAGTACTTGAAGAAGAAATAATCACATTAAAAATTCAGCTTGAAGAAGAGAAAAGAACAGAAGAAGTTATGAAGTCTCAAATAATGAAGAAATAAGAAGAGATTGAGAAGTTTGAAGAAGAAGTTGTCACATTGAGAAGTAAAATCGTTAAGCTCGACAAGAACGTTGAAGAGACAGAAACATCCACATCAATTATAGAAAATGAAGAGAAGCACTCTAGGTTGTTAGAAAAGAATAATTAAGAAAATAGAAAGAGTTATGCATAAGTACTCAAAGGAAGGAATCATGGTCAACCAAAATCTAAGAAAACTATTGAAGATACATCTTCAAGAAGACCATCCATGTTCAAGCCACAAAGAAGCTTCAATCATGATCATGATCAGACAAGGAAAAAATTCAGAAGGACTATGCCACAAAGAATATCATTCACTCCCAGGTATGCAAATTTATTTCATAGTCATTGTTTTTATTGTACTAACTTTGGACATAAGGTTGCAGATTGCAGGGATTATAAAAGAAAGGTTCAAGCAAGAATTGCCTATGTGGTCGCACATAACATTGAGTGTTACAAATGTCATAACTATGGACACATAGCCAGTGATTGTAGAAGCATGATCAATACTTCCATTAAAGAGAATATTGACATCAGATATAAGAAAGTATGGATAAGAAAATAGGAAGAACAGGTGAACAAAGACCAGGTACCAGAGATCGCAAGATTGACAATAAAACGAGATGAAGAAAATTCTACAAAGAAAAATAAAGATGTCAGATACAGAAAGGTTTGGAAAATAACTAAAAGAAAGGAAGGACAGGTAAATAAGGAACAGGTTCAATAGATTGTACTTTCAGACATTGTAGTGAAAAATGAATCTACAAATAGAAAGAAAGAAGTTAGAGATCAGAGAGATAATGAATCTACCAATGAAGATGATGATGAATACACATCAAAGCAGGAAATGTTTTGATCCATCCAGCTTAGATAATCCTAGGTAATATGAATATTAGATAGGGGGATTCTATGCGATAGCTGTGACAGACCAAAGAACCATCCTTTGAGCAACTTGTAGAGTTTGAGAAGACAAATTCAGAGCAATCAATTAGAAGTGAAGAGGATTTTCAGATATCTCAAAGGAAGATAAGATTTTGGATTATGGTATCCAAAAGGAAAGGATCTATCACTTATTGCCTGCACAGATGCAGATTGGGCAGGTTGCATTGATGACCGATGAAGCACCAATGGAGCAGTGTTCTACTTGGGTGAGTGTTTAGTATCTTGGCTAAGAAAGAAACAATCATCAATATCCTTATCTACAGCCGAGGCAGAGTATATTGCAGCAACAGTATGTTGTACACAGGTTCTATGGATGAAAAAAACTTTGACAGATATACAGGTTGAGTATAATAAACCCATTTCAATCTATTGTGATAATACAAGCGCCATCAGTATCTCAAAAAACCCGGTGATGCACTCCAAGACGAAGCACATTCCAATCAAATATCACTTTCTACGGGAACATGTTGCAGAGAAGAACATCAGAGTTGAATATGTGGGAACAAAAGAACAAGTGGAATACATCTTTACAAAACCGCTTCCACGGGAAGCCCTTGAGTATATTCATCGGAGACTAGGAGTAATTTCTACTACAAAATGAATGCTTTTGAATGCTTATCTTATATGTCTTATATGTACATGAGGAAGCACCATAAATAGGACAAAGGGGGAGAGATTTATCAAATGAAAAGGTAAATACTTGGAGAGAGAGCATAGAGGCATGTTTCCAAGGGGAACGATTGTCACAAGGGAAGAATGAGCGATATGACTTCAAAGTGATACCCTTTGTCAAAGGGGGAGATATTATTCATATGAAGGTAAAGAGAGTAATCAGAGGCTTATAAACGCAAAGAAAAATCAAAGGCACGTAGACAAGGGGAGCAGCCCCAATGAGAGTTCAGTTAGGGGGAGCAGTCCCAAAGGGAGATACCCTTTGCGATTGATGTCAAAGGGGGAGAGATAGAAACATTGATGAAGAGTATAAGCATGAATGTTATCATGACTAAGTGTCACCATCAATGTTGGTGTTTTCATCAATGCCAAAGGAGGAGGTTGTCAGACAGTTGGCTTAGGTTGATGGATAGTTGGTATGGATTGTTGGTTGTCATTGATGTCAACCCTTGGATAAAGTCCTTTAGCGAATTCTGGTAGCACAAAGGTTTGGGTAATGGACCCAAGGTTGTTTAATGTATAATGGTATGAACTTTAATATATTTGAAGGTAATACTATTCTATATGAATAGTACATGTCATTCCATTTCCGGTGGTATGTGGAACGTCGCATAACTCCTCACAGTTAGAGAGTTATGGCCATGAGAAGTTGGAGAACCTAGGTTTGGGTAATGGACCCAAGTTTGTTTGATGTATAATGGTATGATTTTTGATATATTTGAAGGCAAGACCATTCTAGATGGATAGTACATGTCATGCCATTTCTGGTGGTATGTGGAACGTCACATAACTCCTCACGGTTTGAGAGTTATGGCCTTACGAAGTTGGAGGACCCGCATATGTTAGCTTGAATCCCCAAAAGGTCAAAGAAGTCAAAGAGCTTGCAAAGAAGAAATTATTATTTAAATGATAAAGTAAAGTGACAAAGTCAAGAAAGATTATTTAAATAATAAATTGAAGTGATAAAATCAAAGAAGATTATTTAAATGATAAAGTGAGGTGACAAAGTCAAGAGGAATATTTAAATGATAAAATAATGGAGAACTTTCTAATTATGGAAAGTGGTTAACCCTAAAAATGAGGAAAATATGTTAAGTGACCTAGAAATGGGTTAAGTGGCCTAGAATATGTTTCTAAGGAAGATATTTGGAGAGTATAAATAAGAGGCAAAACTCTCTCATTTTATATCACACTTGATCATATTGAATATCTATAGATGACTAAGGTAACCAAAGGATATCTAAGCCTAATTTCAGAGGGAAGGTGAAGAAAAGAATGATGGAATTCAAGGGAGGATAAATTATTTTGATGATGCTTTCTAAGGTATGTTATTTACAAGTCATCTCACCATTTTCGCATTAATGTTTTTTCTAGAATGATTCAGATCATGGAATTGATAGGCCATTGAGGAAACATATCCAAGTATCCGTGGTACAAATTCCAACTTGTGGGTCGTTGTATTTTTGGAGTTACACTCCGTGGAAAATAGGGTTTGTGGCTAGTCCTGAAACTAGTCTAAAACAAGTGTTTCGGGTAAAAACATCATAACTTCTTCATAACAGATCCAAATTCAGTAAGACCAAATGTGTTGGTTAGAGTACAGTCTACAGTATTTTTTGTAACATTTTCATATCCATTCAACAAGCATTCTGTGCGGGGCACGCTCTACAAGGTCACTCTCTAGAATAATCCAGAATTCAACAAGGAATGTCATTTTTTCTATAACTCATTTTTTGAGAGGTTCCAAGTAGTGAAACCTGGAAAAATTGCATAAAACAAACTGAAGAAAATTGTGTGCTATTTTCAAATCTTTATTCATTTTTGTTACATAGTTATGATTATTTCAAGTTAGGGTTGTTGACTAATCTCAAACTAGTCATGTGAGACTAAAGAAAAGTTTGATGAAAATGCTAGTCTCTTGTTGTAAAAGTTAAGGAAGGTTTGCAGGTATGTAATCATATACACCAGGTCTATTACAAAGTTACAAATCATATTTGGATGATGAAATTGATGAGGGATTTTGGTTAAGGTACATGTTGGGTACATGGTTGAGACAAGTAGTTGATGAGTATGAACATACATGAGGTGTATAGTTGATGATGTTGGTACATCTTGATGATTCATAGTAGATGAATAATTAATACATGATTGGTACATACTTGGTACATGTTTGGAGGCACTTGTTAGTAGTATTGTTGACACATGGTTTATGGATGATGTAGCATACTTGTATTGGTATATTATTAGAAGCACATATTGATCTTGGTGATGATTATGAGTTGTTGTGTTATGGTTGGTTGATGCACATCTTTGAGAGTTTTTTTGGTGATTGATCTTGGTGAGTAGATCTGATTTGGTTGATAAGATTGATGAGATAGGTTGTTTGGACAGGTTGTTATGACAGGTTATTTGTGCAGGTTTGGTGCATGGTTGATGCACTTGTTCATGGTACCGGGTTTGTATAGGTTTGGTGCATGGTTGATGCACTTGTTCATGGTATAGATTTTGTACAGGTTTGGTGCATGGTTGATGCACTTGTTCATGGTACAGGTTTTTATAGGTTGGTGCATGGTTAATGCACTTGTTTATGGTACATGTTGATTACAGGTTGATTGGTACAGGTTTACAGCAGTATATCTCATAGTGATAGTATGACAGTGGTTCCATCATTCTACTAATACATCAGGGCGGTTGGACAGGGAAAGGACAAGTGGTTGTAGCCACCTTCTGGTTGTAGTCGGAGAACCTAGGGGGTTGTAGCCTCGTTCTAGTTATAGCCAGAGAATTGGGGAGTTGGAGCTTCCCTCATGTTGTAGCCTGAGAAACTAGAGGGTTGGAGCCTCCTTCCAATTGCAGCTGGAAAACAAAGGAAGTTGGTGCTTCCAGTGAATGTAATTCTTCAAGACATATAAGAAAAAACATTATGTGGTTTTCTCCCTCTTTGGGTTTCCACGTAAAACATTGGTGTACTATGTATGTGTATGATTGTTCATTTGTTCATTGCTTATTTACTCTACAATTATTGGATGACAATGCTACATTGATATAACACTTGGATTATATGGTTAAAAATGATTAAATTGCTCTATTACTAATTCACCCCCCCTCTCAGTAATCCAGCACACTTATCTTCTTAAAACATTCGTGAAACCAGTTGCTTGGGAAAAACATTCCACTAAACCATAGACTTGTTATTATAGATATTAACAACAATTCACCCCAAATATTGGCTTAGAAATCCACAAAAGAGGGTGTCTCTCATTGACCACTCATGGCGCAGACCCCTCCCTTCTCTCCTTTGGGGATAGTCGACCTCCCGGTCTAGGATCGTTCAAGATAATGAGTCAGATTGACTCTTCAGGTACCTGCGGGTACCCAAAGCCACTATACACAAGCCTCTTTTCTCTTAAGTCACCACGGGCTATGACCATGGATCATCCCTTCCACGATTTTGGGCTTCAGGGATATCTCGATCTTTGGATTCAACTCCTTTTGAAGCGCTTACCTCTGAATCTCCAGATCTCTTCTGCGTGTCTCCTTGGATTTTGATGGCCCAACAATGTTTCAGATTTTGCGGCTTTGCGAAACTCCTACTCACCTTCCACACTGACCTTGAGACTCCTGACTCTCGGACTTCCTAATCCATTTCCACGTGTCCTCTACATGCCAACGGTCGAGATTAATTTGTGAATTCGCGAGTTCATGAATTTGCTCTTATAACACACCTCCAACTTTCGAACCACAAAGTGTTGAAACTCTTGTAGCCATCCTCCGCGCAGTTCTCCCAGATCTGATGGTCTGAAACAATCTCTCTTTCCTCCGAGAGGGATCTGGCTCGTAGATTTTGGGAAACCTTAAAGGATTCTTCAATTTGGATATTTCTCGCCACTCTCCCTCCCGATCTTGTCTTTTCTTGACTCTCCTTGTTCCTCTGAACGCCTTCTTCGACACTTAGTTGATTTTTTCAGTCTGTGCACACCTTGCAACAGGTTCTCCTCTATTATCCAGCCACTCTGTGGGCAACTTCAGCTACTCCTATTGAGATTTTGAGTCAAAAGACTCAATCACACATTCCTTATAGATAAACTCTCTCAGGTTATCTCTCCAGAAATTTCTAAGTCAAATTAGACCCTGTTACACACACCTTGCAGATGTTATGCACTCCTTGCAAGCATAGCGTTTACATTATCTCTTCTGAGCTTACAAGTTGAAACAGACTCTGTCAATGCACTCCTTGCAGACACCATGCACACTTGCACTCACTCGTAGAAGAGAAACAATTGAAACTTATTAAAAATCTCACAGATTCATACATCTAGCCATGTAAATGCATTCATAAACCACAAAAACCATACATAACAGAGAATTTCAAATAAGCAGAAAGTCTACCATTCCTTCATCTAGATAGACACAATAAGACCATACATTTGGGTCAATACTCCTTTGTTATATTCATTCAACATTCATATACATGGGTTCAACAGTTCATCAACTATCATCTATCAACATCTCATTTACAACTAGAGAGCCAACAAAAACAACTACAATGGCAATCTACACAATAGATTCAACAGCGTCTTCTTAGCAATAATACAAATCTTTATACAAGAGGGATCTTCGAGCTCTTCCCTCCAACTATTCTAGGCTATTCTATCGAAATAAAATATTTCAACTACTTAACAATTATTACAATAAATATTTGTGATAGATAGATCAAATCAAACACATCGAATCTATATTTCACTTGGCTACATTAAAAGAAAATACATTCTTCGATGCCTTCATGAGCCATCCAGCTCTACAACATTAAGGATGTTCTTTAATTACAACTATTTTCAAAAGATTTACGTGATACGCATTCTTCAAAATTTAAATCCTTTCAAAATGTGCTCTAGTACGTCCAATTGTCCTTCGCTTGTGCTTTGTTGGCGATGCTCCTACATCATACTCCCATGGCTAAAAAAATCATGGACTCCTGTCCATGAGCTCTCACACCAACTTTTCGCACTTCTGGATATCTGCTTCGGTTACCCAACTGGAATCTTCTACTGGTCATCCTTTCCACTTTACCAAATACTCAAAATATGTTTTCCTTTTAGTCTTCTTACCAATTCACTGATCTACGATCTACTCCATCTGTGACTTCTCTGCTACAGGCATTTGTTTCTCCCACTAGATCTTCTTTTGATCTTCGAATCCTCCGATTTCGTCTCCTCTGTAAGGATACAGGTCTGCAATGTTGAATATGGGTGATATACCCACATCTTCTGGAAGCTCTATCTCATAAGCATTCTCACCAAATCTTCTCAGGATTTTACATGGTCCTATCTTTTTCAACTTCAACTTATTATATGTTCCCCTTGGGAACCTCTCCTTTCTAAGATGTGCTAGAACTTGATCTCCAAATTCAAATTCAATTTTCCTCCTATGTCGATTAGCTCTATGTTTGTATTCATTGTTTCTCTTCTTCAACTTCTCCTTGATCTGATTATGAAGTTCCTACATTTATGCAGCGAAGTTTTCGGCTCTAGCGCTCTTAAATTCGCTCTGCTCCATATCTCTCAACTCCGATACTCCTCTTGGATTCATTCCATACACTATCTGAAATGGACTTTTCTTGATACTCCTATTCATTGAGTCATTGTATGCAAATTCTTCTTGTGCTAGAATATGATCCCACTGGCTATGGTGTTCAATGACCAAACTCCTCAACAGATCTCCTAAAATTCAATTCACCACATCATTTTGTCCATCTATTTGAGGATGATATGTAGAACTAAAGGATATTTTTGTCCCCAGCTTATTCCACAACATCCTTCAAAATGACCAACAAATTTGGTGTCCCTGTCTAAAACAATACTTCTGGGAAATTCATGGAGTCTCACAATCTCTTTGAAAAAAAATTTTGCAAAGTGTGTTGCATCACTGGTCTTCTGGCATGGGATAAAGTGTTCCATCTTCAAAAATATTTCAACTACCACAAATATGGAATCACTCCCTCTCTTTGTTCTTGGAAATCCCAACACGAAATCCATGCTTATTGCATCCCAAGGCCTCTCTGGAATAGGAAATGGTTGATACAACCTAGTATTTTTCTTCCTTCCCTTGGCATACTAACAAATCTTACATTTGTTCACAAACTTCTTCACCTCTGTTCTCATACCTGGCCAATAATATGAACCGTTCAACTGAGAAAACTTTTTTTCATGGCTGAAATGTCTGGCTAGACCTACACTATGCTTTTCCTTCAGCAAATTTTCCCTCATCAAACACTTTGGTATGCACAACTGGCATCCTTTGAAAAACAACCCATCCTGAATAAGATATTCATCCCACTGGCTTTTGTCTCAGAGTACAGGATTCTCACATGCTTCATATGCCTCCCCGAAATCTGGATCACTGTGATACATTTCCTTAAGGTGATCAAACCCCAAGGTCTTCACTTGAAATTCCTGCAGAGTTAGACATCTCCTGCTCAATGCATCAACAACCTTGTTAGCATTACCATAAATATTTTTAATGACAAAAGTGATGTTTTTCATAAACTCTATCCACTTGGCATGTCTCTGGTTTAACTTCTCTTGTCTGGTTATGAATTGTAAGGCTTGATTATCGCTATACAAAACAAATTCCTTTAGAATGAGATAGTGTCTCCATTTCTTCAAGGCTTGAATTATGGCATAGAACTCTTTATGATATGTGCAGTACTTATTTTTATCATCATTCATCTTCTCACTAAAATACGCAACAGGCCTATTATCTTGGCTTAAGACCTCTCCAATTGCAACTCCACTCGCATCACATCTCACCTGAAATGTCTTCTCTAAATCCGGTAAAACCAGAGTCGGTTGTTTCGTTATCTTCTCCTTTAATATGTTGAAGCTCTTCTCAACCTCTTCTATCCATTTGAAAGACTTGTGTATTTTCTTCACTGTGTCCATCATTTGAGCACTAATCCTGCTAAAATCTCTGATGAACTTCCGATAGAAACTTGTTAATCCATGGAAGATTCTCACCTCAAATATAGTCCTTGGTGACGACCATTCTCTGATTGCTTTCACCTTCTCTAGATCCATCTTCAATTCATTAAAATAAATCAAAAAACCCAAATAAATGAGTTATGTCTTCATGAAAGAGGATTTCTTTAAATTTATCAACAAATTCTCCCGCTGTAACCTCTTCATCACTAATGTTAAATGTCTCAAATGATCTTCTTTATTCTTGCTAAAGATCAATATATCATCCAGATATACGATCACAAACTTACCAATGAAATATTGTCGCAAGTGTTGTCATTACAAGTGTCGCAAGTGTCGCATTTTGACCACAAGTGTCGCAAGTGTCACAAACATCATATTGTCATCTTGCCTATGTCGTGTCTCTAATGACATCACAGGGACACTTAAGACACCTTCAAAGACTGGTTTAAGAAGCAGAAATCATCTGATGAGGAGTACAAAGCATTTTCCATGGAAAAAGTTACCTAAAAATGGATTTTGGAGCGCAGCGCTCCCCTACCCACTATCAGGGAGTGTCAGTGCTCCCTACCCTCCTTTGGGGGAGCGTTGTAGCACCCTATACACCCTTCTAGGGGAGCGCTAGGCTTTTCTGAAGGAATTTTGGGCAGCACTCCCCTACCCACTGTCAGGGAGTGCTAGCGCTCCCTACCCTTCTTTGGGGGAGCGTTTCAACACTTTGTGCACCCTTTTGGGGGAGCACTGGCATGTTTGAGAAAATTTTGGGTTGTTGAGGAAAATCAGGGAAAAATCTCCTTCATCTTGGAAATTAGTTGGATTCGAATATGAGTTCAAGGCTAGATCTTAGGGAGGATCCACAATTGATGGAGAAAGATCCTCAACCTATCCCAAGAATATCTAAGGTGGTTGGGTCTCTCCAAGCTTATATAAGGAGACCTTCTCATGGTGAAAGATACATGGATATTAGAGGCATCAAACTTATGATCTCATAAGGGAGAATTACCAGTGAAGCATCATCATTTTGTGTGGATTATTTGAGCAAGGGGTTGGACAAAGAGAGCTTGGTGAAGTTGTTGCATCTACATCATGGTTGTACGCACTTTGATTTGTTTTCATTAATATATATATGTGCTTGGTATGTTTCTTTCAAGGTTGTGTTTATTCTACATGAACTTGTCTCTATTAGATAGATTTGGTTCAAGCTAATCTTAGTAGAATAGAAAGTTTGTTCTGTGTTTGTTTGATTTACAGGACTTATCGAGGAGCTTGGGGATCAAAGCTCAACTCGGACTGTGCAAGGACGAACATAGTTAAAAAGGTACACCTTTCTTCCTCTTCTCTATACATTAGTTTAGTTAGGTTTAAAAGGATGTCAGTGACTAACGTTAGCACCCTTTTTGTCTTGGTTATAGGGATCTAGTATCCAAGAGAGAATCCACTTGTCCACAGGGGGATTTCTTTGTAACAGAAATTGGTGAATCCACTGGGGAAGGAATCCTATTTGTATTTCCTTGGTTTGTCCCTGCCCTTTTCCCACCTTTCAGATCATTTTTCCTAGTTGTTCATCATCCATTAACCTTCTCCTACCTTCACTAGCAATTTCACCAATTTTCATGCATTATGGGTGAGTTTTTTGCAATTTTTTTCCTCTTTTTCTGAGTTTTTGGGAGGAACAACACCCCCTATAGGCCATACCAAGGAGCCAACGCTCCCCTATAGTGCCCTAGGGAGTGTTGCAACACTCTGTGCACCCTTCTAGGGGAGCGTTAGTCTCTTTTTTTAGAGTTTTTGCCATTTTCTGCTCAGATTTTCTCAGCTTGTTTTGTGGAAGTATTTACCCAGACTTTGTGATTGGTTTATGAAGTTATTTAGGTTGATATTTGGTGCTTATCACCCCTTATTGTCTTGATTAGATCTTGAAACTTTTTCCGAAATGTGAAATTTCTTTTTCTAGCTGCTTTTTGACAGGACAATTTTGAGTGATTTCTCTTTCTCCCTATCATTTCTTGGATTCTTCTTTTCATTTTATTTGTGTTCCTTGAATGCTTGATTGGTTGTAGAATCCTTGATGGTGTTATTGCTTGTTAGAACACGTTTCTACTTGTTTTTTTTCATACCTCACTACCTTGAGTGCATGCTTTGTTTGTATCCCTTTTGCTTTGTGTCTTTTGCATCTGCATAGGACTCTTTCCCCTGATTGAAAGTAGTGGAGCATTGAAGGTTTTGTATTTACTTTATGTATACATCATAATCAAACAAAGAACATAGATGCATTCTCACTTTTGAGTATTGAGACTAGCTTGCATTTGAAGTAGCAGAATTGCATGTTTTTTGACATTTTGGGACATTGTGCATCTAGAATGATGAATGTTTTCTCCTTCTCGTAGCATAGCTTTCATCAAAATGAAAAGATTTCAAATTCATCTCTTTGCATAACTTTCGAGTCGGTCAAAACACCATTTTGTCCATGCCATTTTCCTTTTGAGTAACAACAACCTTAAAAATCAAGTGCTAAACTAAAAATTTATTAGACATTTTTATATTTTCTAGTAGCAAACCTACATCAGATTAGTTGTAGGGATTTGGAATAGGTGTGAAAGATAACTTTCCAAAGCTGCAAACAAACATAGAATCTTTTGTTAGGGAGCAGTGAAATCCAATTGCTACATTTTGTCTTGGGAAGCCCTTCTCACACAAGGGTCAAACCTGAGGTCGCATTAAGACTGGCAGAGTTACTCACCCTGCTTTGTTGGTCTTGGTGTAGAGATTGTGCGTATTATGAGGGTCGCTTGAAGGTATACCCACAATGATGAGTGGAAGCCTTTCAAGTTGATTTCGAGCCAAATACCCTGCCCTTGCGCGTGGATCGGACTATCGATTGTTTCCCCAGGCATCATTTTCGTAGTTAATAACCTTAGTGGCCTATCTCTTTAGGGTCTTTACACAAGGTGACTATGGAGGGGCAAGTCTTCACGGTACCTGGAATCAACATTGGCCAAACTCACTCAGGCTCCTTGGAGGGTATACCCACGATTATGTGTGGGAGCTTGCACCAAGACGTAAGTCCGTTAAGCAGGTCATCAACGTAACTTTTCCACCTACTCTATCTCAACCCCTTCTTACTTTGTTCTCGCGATGTTGGATTTCATCACCAACTAGTGTGCTCATTGTGAAAAGTTTTTGTTTTCTTGTTTGCTTACTATATTTTTAGTGTGTGTTGTTTGTTCTCCCTAGCAGAATCTTGGTTGGATCTTTATTGTTATGGTGTCAATTCCCGGAATGACCAATGAAGGAACCCCTTTTCCAGGGGAACCCTTTGTTTTTCCTTCTTATGGAAATGTTGGTCCTCCTTACATCGCTACTTTGAGCCTTCCAAGTCTCACAATTGGGTTACCGGTATGGTTGTTTTCCACTCCGGTGATCTCGACTGCAGGTGCTTTAGATGCAAGCACACCACCCACACATCACCCTCGTGTCAGCCTTTCTCCTTCTTCACCCATCAAGTCTCCTTCCATTTCTCCTTATTCGCCTAGTGAAAGCTCTAAAGCAAGTAGTCAGGTTGATAAGAAGAAGAAGAAATGAAAAGAGAAGAAGAAGAACCAGAAACGGACCAATCCTCCAACTACATCAGATGTTGGATCCAAGAAATCGGCTATTATTAATCGTACTGGGAGTGTTGATGAGGTCGACAAGATTAAAATGAAGAATATGAAACCCAAATTCCCTTACAGTCTTTGTAAGGGTGACCACTTTCTGATGGATTTCCCTGGTATTCCCAAGGTCTTAGAAGTGTGGTCCTCCACGTCATCGACCCCTGCTAGACATGTTGGTGACACCCCGTCAACTAGTGATGTTAAAGTTGGTAAGAAGAAGACAACTGTCAAATTTCCTTGTATGTTATGCGAAGGTGATCATTATTCTCACCTTTCTCCTCGTATGGACGAGGCTTCTTCTCTTTTGGAAAAGCTTCAACTTCGAACTGGTTATCATAAGATTTCCCCCAACCCATCGTTAGTTGATAGAATGGTCAATCCGGTTCCATCCCCGGTCAGTCCAGTTGATCAGGTGGTCAATCTAGTTTCATCCTCGGTTGAACCACTAACCAAGGTAGTTGATCCAGTTCCATCATCGATCAGCCCCACTTTTCATCTGAAAAGTGAAACCCAAGTGACTGATCCAGTCCCATCATTGATTAGTCCCACCCTTCATATGAAGAGTGCTAACGTGGTCAATCCCACTCCTCCTCTAACGAGTGACAAAGTGGTTTCTTCGGTCCCTTCATCGATCAGTCTGGTTGATCATGTCATCAATCTGGTCACATCCTTAGTTGAACCAGTTGACAAAGTGGTTGATCTGATCCCATCTTCGATCAATCCCGCTCTCCCATTAGAGAGTGCAATCCAAGCGGTCGATCCATTTCCACTTGTCGACCCCATTCTCCCCTTGGAGAATGAAACCCAAGTGATTGATTTGATGTCGTTATCCATCTATCTGACTCTCCTGCTAGAGAGTAAACCTGATTATGCCCACATTTTTCTCGTTGATATAGAATCTACCGTGCTGGGGGGCATTCCTCCTTTTCTCGCAAAACCCCCTCCAATTAATGAGACCATCCTTTTTTATTGAGGTGTGCTAACTAGAGCTCATCTTCCCTCTCACATTCCCTTCAAGATTACAATACGGGTTTGCGGTCAGGATGTTCCTCATGCACTGATAGATGAAGGTTCATCCGTTAGTATTTTTTCCTCTATTGCTTGGTAAGCTTTGGGTTATCCTCAGCTTGTGTTGGTTACCCAGACTCTGTTCGCTTTTAACAGAAGAACTAGTCACTCTTTAGGGACCCTTCCTCAGTTTCCCGTAACTTTGGGAGGGAAAACTGTCTTTATTGATGTTATGGTAGTCCAAGACCCCTTGGATTTCGATTTACTCCTTGGGCAAGATTATGTCTATGCCATGAAAGCTATTTTGTCCACTTTTTTATGTGTGATATATTTCCCTCACGATGGAAGAACGGTGACTATTGATCAACTTTCGTTTGTTGGCCCTGACTTGACCATCAACTTAATGAACTCCCTAAATGGTTCTTATATGCAGTCGGTATCACCCCTGCCACAGGTCAATTATGTGGCGTTGTCTCCCATGAATTCAACTTCTGATGACTTAGATCTAGTAGTTGACATGGTGATCTCTTCGGTAGGGCTATTGGATCATGATCTCCTTACCCCTGTTGCAGCCCTTAACATGTGTTCCTTCCAGAGCATTCTTCTTCCATCCAGTGAAGATCTCTTGGAAGCCATGACCGAGTTTTTTCCCTTGACATGGTGTCATTCTAGATCGTTATCCTCTTGGAAGCCATGATCAAGAAGAGTCCATGAGCATAGTTTTTCTTCTCTGTGGCAAGCTCATTAAAAAATGAAACATAGGTCATGAGCATAGTTTTCCTCTCTGTGGTAAGCTCATTAAAAAATGAAATAGAGGTCATGAGCATAGTTTTTTCTCTTTGTAGCAAGCTCGTTAAAAAATGAAACAGAGATCTGGGGATTGAACCCGGAGCCTTGAGCATAGTTCTTTTCCTGTGTCAAGATCATTAAAAAATGAAACAGTCACCTCTCATGTCAAGTCAAGTCTTTCGCCAGATCTCATAGATGTCAAGCCGAGTCTTTCGTTAGGTCTCATATTTGAACTTCATTTCATCCACCCTTATCCTTTTTCTCCATCTAGTACAGAAATTGGTGACCACCTCAAAGTTGGTGAATGAATTGAAGCTTGGGGGGAATGTCTCCAGCCTTTGATGATCATTCTGGAGTTAAGCCACTAGCTTTCAAGCTGGGGGCAGAGTATTGAGCTTAGTCTTTGTTCTTTCTCGCGCTCATAAAAACATGAGAATGTAACGGAGCAACCTTTTATCTCTTTTTCAAGCTCCCATGGATATACGAAAAAGGAACCCCCTGGAGTCGTCTTTAAGCTCTTTTCAGACTCTCTAAACATGAAAAGATTGTCGAGTGATCTTGTTTCCTTTCACACTCGTTAAAAGGTTTAAAATGGCATCTTTCGAGTGATAGTTTATCTCTTTTTCGGCCTCGCGAGACTAAAATTATGAAAAAGGACAACCCTGGAGTTGTCTTTAAGTTCTTTTCAGACTTTTTAAACATGAAAAATCACTAAGTTTACCTTCTCTGGACTCGTTAAAAAAATCATACATTGAAGGGCCTGTTATCCCCGATATTAGGGATAACTAGGAGATCATGTCTCGAGGCCCACATGGTCCTAGACATGGAGTACCGAGAGCAGGAGCGACCTGAGCATGGTCCTGGAGGACCCACTTTTTCTTCTCAGCCAGATTTGTC
>ML807648.1:112782-130068 GCA_009831015.1 Picea engelmannii
TCAATAATAGCATCTAAATAATTGCTCATGTACTAAGAGATAGTCA
Source organism: Picea engelmannii (assembly GCA_009831015.1). Classification (NCBI taxonomy): domain Eukaryota; kingdom Viridiplantae; phylum Streptophyta; class Pinopsida; order Pinales; family Pinaceae; genus Picea; species Picea engelmannii. Next base: position 112,829 of record ML807648.1, read on the forward strand.
TTGGTTTATGAAGTACTAACCCACTGCAAGCATATATTCTAGTTGTCTTTGTTTTGTCTCGCAAAACAGGTGCTTCAGCAGTGATCTTCTTGTGACTGTCTTGGGCATCAATCTGTGGAAGGGTTTCCTCCTTGACTTGACCTTATCCTTTGACCTTCCTTAATCCAGATTGACTTAGGGACGTCTCCCTTGGACTTGCCCTCCTGAATAGAAAGAGCCCCCCATCGAGGTGACAGTGGGTGGGGGAAGCTCCTGTTACGCCGGTTTCTACCCTTGACTCAAGCTATTTAACCTTTCCTACAAACCGTGCGATAACAGGGCCCATATGGGACCGAACCCTTACTTTTTCCAGTTCGTTAAACAAAGGAAGAGGGACTTACCGAAGGTGAGTTATATCGAGCATGTGTTATCCTCCTCGAGCTCGTTAAAATAAAAAGAGTTACTCGTCTATCTGGATGGGGGAAAAAATTGAAGGAAGCAAGCCAAGCAGTTTTTGAGAACATTACTAGTAACTCTTACAGTCGCCCTTGAACACGACACTTTGTCTTTGCACGCATTTTAATTCACTGAACCTCTGCACTGAACCAATCCTCTGAGTTTTCTTACTCCTTTGGGTCACCCGACAAAAGTCACTGTATCCATTGCATCATCGTGTTTTGGCCCATGTCATGTTTCTACTGTTTTGCCTCAGTGTTCAAGGGAAGTATCTACCTCGAGAGTCAACCATCACAAATTTCCTATTTCAATACCCGTGTCAGTCCATGTTCATTTGATCCACCAATTTACATATCTGTGTCAGTTTCGTGTCGTTGATGGGGGATACATCAAGGCCCTCCTTCGACAAGTCTGTTCTTGTCGACTTCAACACACTATCCGAGAACTAGACTTAGAAACTAGTTAGTACCTTGGGACCTGCATGCCTTAATGGCAGGCCTCCTCGCATCTGACAATGGGTTTACATCATTGACCTCTGATCGAATGATTCCACAGATGTTCAACTTCAGCTCATCCATTCACATTCGTTGGAATGTACTAGGGTACCTTGGGAATCATTGACATCAATGGTGATTCCCCTCGCGCTTGTTAACGGTTTACCTCATTGACCGGTAATCAAGTGATTTCTGCCATGTTCGACATCAGGACATCTATTCACATGGTTAGATTCATACTACATCGGGATCGGTAAGAAGACCCTGGGTTGAGTCATCACTCTTATATCTACTTTGCCCAGGTTGCGACGAAATTTCTTTTGAAAATTGACATATATACTATCACATAGATCCACTTTGTATTGGTTTGTGGCTATGTCTTGTCGTCTCATAGATCCACAGTGTATTTTTCGTGGCTACAATCAGTTCATATTATGGAAGTATAGATCCAAATTATATCTTGGGTGGCTATACGTTTTTGTTAATACAATTATGGATCCACAATGTATTTTATGCCGGCCATACCTTGCAAGTCTTTATCACCCAAGCATAGGTATGCCTGCCTTGGGTTTGAAACATGTCATAATATTTGTTTGATGGTTGTGTGCAGTTTCTATCAGGTTCTCTGCGTCCATACCCTTGCTCGAAAAGTCTACAAAGTACTTCAGTCAACAATTTCTGTCTTCTAACTTCGCACTTTGGGGGGTAATCTGTTACACATCAAAATTACTCACTTCAATAGTGTCGCAAGTGTCGTCATTACAAGTGTTGCAAGTGTCGCATTTTGACCATAAGTGTCACAAGTATCACAAACATCATACTGTCATCTTGCCTATGTCATGTCTCTAACGACATCACAAGGACACTTAAGACACCTTCAAAGACTGGTTTAAGAAGGAGAAATCATTTGATGAGGAGTACAAAACATTTGCCAAGGAAAAAACTACTTAAAATGGATTTTGGAGGTCAGCGCTCCCCTACTCACTATCAGTGAGTGCTAGCGTTCCCTACCCTCCTTTGGGGGAGCGTTGTAGCACCCTATACACCCTTCTGGGGGAGCGCTAGTCTTTTCTGAAGGAATTTTGGGCAACACTCCCCTACCCACTATCAGGGAATGCCAACGCTCCCTACCCTTCTTTGGTGGAGTGTTGCAACACTCTGTGCACCCTTTTGGGGGAGCACTGCCCTGTTTGAGAAAAATTTGGGTTGTTGAGGAAAATTAGGAAAAAATCCCCTTCATCTTGGAAATCAGTTGGATTCGAATCTGAGTTCAAGGCTAGATCTTAAGGAGGATCCACAACTGATGGAGAAATATCCTCAACCTATCCCAGGAATCTCTAAGGTGGTTGGGTCTCTCCAAGCTTATATAAGGAGACCTTCTCATGGTGAAAGATACATGGAGATTAGAGGCATCAAACTTATGATCTCACAAGGGAGAATTACCAGTGAAGCATCATCATTTTGTGTGGATTATTTGAGCAAGGGGCTAGGCAAAGAGAGCTTGGTGAAGTTGTTGCATCTACATCATGGTTGTAAGCACTTTGCTTTGTTTTCATTAATATATATATGTGTTTGGCCTGTTTCTTTCAAGGTTGTGTTTATTCTACATGAACTTGTCTTTATTAGGTAGATATGGTTTCAAGCTAATCTCAGTAGAATAGGAAGCTTGTTCTGTCTTTGTTTGATTTACAGGACTTATTGAGGAGCTTGGGGATCAAAGCTCAACTCAGACTGTGCGAGGATGAACATCGTTAAAAAGGTATACCTTTCTTCCTCTTCTCTATACATTAGTTTAGCTAGGTTTAAAAGGATGTCAGTGACCAACGTTAGCACCCTTTCTGTCTTGGTTATAGGAGTTTAGTATCCAAGAGAGAATCCACTTGTCCGCAGGGGGATTTATTTGTAACAATGTGTCCTACCTTTCCACAGGCATAACAATTTATCTCACCACCTCTACCTCTTCCTCTTCCTCTAGGGAAATAGTTTCTACCACCACTCTGCCTTCCTCGGGAACTTCCTCCCCTCTCAAAGTGACTATGTGGCTTCTATGTCTCACCTTTGGGCTTATGTGCCTTATCATGGGAAACTCCCTTGCCTCTGTTTAAGCTTCTACCTTTGTTATGTTGACTCTGCTTTCTGGCCAACTTCTCTTCTACTTTCAGCGCAATCTGGTATGCATCTTATACTGTCTTTACTGTCATCGTGTTGATCTCATCCTGGATTTCATATCTCAGGCCAATGATGTACCTGACAACTTTTTCTTCATCTCTCTCTTTATGTCCAGCCCTAATGTTCAGTCTATAGAATTCCTATGTGTACTCCTTCACAGTAATCCCTTAATGTCTCAGGTTCTATAATCTCCTGAACAAATTTATCTGGTAGTCCTTGGGTATGAATTCCACCTTTAGTTTGGCTACCATTCTATTCCAACTCTTAATATTTTGTTTGCCTTTGCTTCTCCTAACAGCCTGCAGTTCATCCCACCACAGTGTTGCATGTCCTTTCAACCCGGTGACAGAATGTTTCACCTTTTTCTCCTCATCGACATCCTCATAGTCGAAATACTTGTCCATTGCTCGTATCCAATCAAGCAATTATTTGGTGTCTAAATTACCTTAATACATTGGGATGTATATCTTTGCTCTAGCTCCCAACTTGAAAACCACTTTTAGCAAGCGCTCCTCCACAGCATCCTCTGCTACAGCTTCTTCCACTTCCACTTCTTCATTTTCTGCATTGTTGACATCTCCAACATCAGGTGCTCTCCTTTGTGTTGTTTCCATGGCATCCAACCTTACACGCAGTTCTCTCATCTCCCTTTCCATAGATCTGTTTGCTATGGGTGGCTCTGCACGTCTTCTAGGCTACATTGTGTTGATGAATCTAATACCACTCATCGATATTAGCCTACTTATTTGTCTCATTTATCTATAGAATTCAATTATGTATCTTCTCTAATACCACTCTGGTGCACACCCCTCCCTTCTCTCCTTCAGGGTTGCTCAACCTCCCGGTCTAGGATCATTCAAGATACTAAGTCGGATCAACTCTTCGGGTCCCTGTGGGTACCCAAAGCCACTATACACATTCCCCTTTTCTCCTAAGTGACCACGGGCTATGACCGTGGATCATCCCTTCCATGATTTCGGGCTTCGGGGATATCTCGATCTATGGCTTCAATTCCTTCGAAAGTGCTTACCTATGAATCTTTAGATCTCCGTCACGTGTCTCCTTGGATTTTGATGGCCCAACAATGTTTCGTATTTCGTGAAACTCCTACTCACCTTCCACACAAACCTCTGAACTCCCGACTCTCAGACTTCCTAATCCGTTGCCATGTGTCCTCTACATGCCAACAATCGATATTACTTCACGAGTTTGCGACTCTTCTCTTATAACACACCTCCAACTTCTGAACCACGATGTGCCAAAACTCTTGCGGCCAACCTCCGCGCAGTTCTCCTAGATCTTATGGTCTGGAACAATCTCGCTTTCCTCCGAGATGGATCTGGCTTGTAGATTTTGGGATACCTTAAAGGATTCTTCCCTTTGTATATTTCTCGCCACTCTCCCTCATGAGGTTGTCTTTTCTCGACTCTCCTTGTTCCTATGAATGCCTTCTTCGACACTTAGTCGAGTTTTTCAGTCTGTGCACACCTTGCAACAGGTTCTCCTTTGTTATCCATCCACTATGTGGGAAACTTCAGCTACTCCTCTTGAGCTTCTGAGTCAAAAGACTCAATCACGCACTTCTTGCAGATAAACTCTCTCAGGTTATCTCTCCATAAATTTCTTATTCAAATTAGACCATGTCACACACACATTGCGGACGCTATGCACTCCTTGCAAGCATAGGGTTTACGTTATATTTTTTGAGCTTACGAGTCAAAACAGAGTCTGTTAATGCACTCCTTGCGGACACCATGCACACTTGCACTCGCTCGTAGAAGAGAAACAATTGAAACTTATTCAAAATCTCACATATTCATACATCTAGCCATGTAAATGCATTCATAAACCACAAAAACCATACATAACAGAGAATTTAAAATAAGCAGAAATTCTACCATTCCTTCATCTAGATAGAAACAATAACACCATACATTTGGGTCAATACTCCTCTATTATATTCATTCAACATTCATATACATGGGTTCAGTAGTTCATCAACTATCATCTATCAACAACTCATTTACAACTAGAGAGCCAACAACAACTACAATGGAAATCTACATAATAGATTCAACAGCCTCTTCTCGGCAACAATACAAATCTTTATACAAGAGGGCTCTTCGAGCTCTTCCCTCCAACTACTCTAGGCTATTCTATCGAAATAAAAGCTTTCAAATACTTAAAATTTATTACAATAAATATTTGTGACAGACAGATCATATCGAACACATCAAATATGTATTGCACTTGGCTACATTAAAATAAAATACATTCTTTGATGTCTTCATGAGCCATCCAAATCTACAACATTAAAGATGTTATTCAATTACAACTATTTTTAAAAGATTTACGTGATACGCATTCTTCAAAATTTAAATCCTTTCAAAATGTGAGCTAGTGCATCCAGTTGTCCTCTACTTGTGCTTTGTTGGCGATGCTCCTACATTAACTCACAACTCAGGTAATCCCACAACCCACTGACATTCTCCTACAACTATCCCGATTTCCACTAGCTCTCTTCCTCTTGACCTTACCAACCCAAGGAATGTACCCCTTCACTGCTCTCAATCCATCATGCATACCATTAGTTTATCAAGGTCTCTATGGAACAGGTAACCAAGAATATCACTACTATGAAACTGAAGGAAGCTCGCTGCTAGGAAAACTACCAGGAAACAACAATAATAACTTGTTTTTGTAGTGCAAATCTCATAGGATTTCACTCTGTAAGCATGACAACATGGTTCTTCTGCAATCCTGACAACTTGTTTCTTCAATCTTTGGCTCCACAAATTCTCCAAAATTCACCCTCCATAGTTGATCCAACTCCAATGCTCTTCTTCCCTATTCTTTGCTTCTTGTTCATGCCAAAAACATGTATGCCTAACTCTTCCCCCTTGGCCATATGAATTTTCTCCATTTTTCTTGTTTGTTTGACGTACACTCTTCCCTAAGATAATTGTACTTCAACCCAATGCTTCCAATAAATATGGGGTGTGACTTCTCACGCCCACCCTCTTACATGTATTCAATGATTGGCTTTGGGAACACTCAATCATAAATTAGAAGGTTCATATACCAATAGCAATTTTAGGAAGTGGGTTGAATTAATAGACATGGTTAATTCCCCCTTGTACCCCTCATACATTCTCTTAAACCCTCCCCTCTCTTGTGGATTACTCAACCCCCATCTCTATCCATGTCCCCCAACAACTCGCATCACATTTTATTTATTAAATTCAGATAATACAATTCACATATTACATCACTTGGCCATAGCCACATTCTTACATTATGCATTAATTAAATCAAGGATTATAGTGGGAATGTTACACACAAATAATTCCTTATTTAAAAATAAAAATTAGTGATTTATCCTCACTCAACTACCACATTTCCAATTTTTACTCCTACATGTTCCCTTGATCTCCTCCTTGTTTCCTATTTGAGTGGGTGCACATGTAGTCACTACTTTAGTTATTTATTAACTCTCTTTAATAAATCCCAAGGCCATGTGTCAACCATCTAGGTGATCTCATCATGGTGAAGACCCTCTTCTCCTCAAAACATCCAAGTGCAAATGAGTGGCACCTCACCACCAAGCCCTAGCCCCTAATATCATGATGTCATGCTCAAAAGTGGGACATTTTTCCCCTCCTGGGTAAATCGTTTGGAAAGAAATGGGTGGGTTAGGTCGTCCAAGTCATCATCAAGGTTGTCCAATTCATCTGTCTCTCATATGGCATTCGAGCCCCTGGAATCCAACCTGTGGAATTGTAACCCCATGGAATCCCAAGCTAGGCTTGTTCTCCCAAAACGGTCCACCAACTAGGTCCTACAAAGACAAATGAACACGCCCTCCAAGGATCTTAGTTCATAACATCATGATAAGTGGATCCAAACAATAAATAATCCATCTAAGCATGTGCATCAAAGATCACCATATCAAACAATTAACAACTCAAAGACACTATGTGACGTGTCAAGCTTAAGTGTCGGAGGGTTGACGAGGTGTCATATTGTGTAGATCTTGCCCTAGGTCCAGGAGAGCCTCCAAGAGGTCCCTCTCTAAGCCATGTAAGGTGTATGAGGTGGATGGGGTCAAGACTCAATGGGCATAGGGCTCATGACATACTAGGGATCGTAATGTCTCACTCATGGGTGCCTTTGTAGAGGGTGTGTGGTACCTTCATCCGCAATACACTTTTTCCAAGCCCATCATTTGCCTTTTTTTCTTTCTTTCTTTATATTTTCTTCCAAAATAGCATAAGGAGAGATTGAAGGTCATTGTCATGGCATGGTGACCAGGTGGTGGCAATGTCACCCACAAATACCTAATGGAAATGAGAAGGTTGGCTCGTGATGAGACCCCCATTCTCTTAGCCATGCAACTGAGAGTCACTGCTATGTCTTGGTGACCAGATAATGACAATGTCATACCACTAGATATCCATGGATGTGATAAGTCGGCTCATGATGAGACTTCCTATCCTCCAGTCTACCTTTCAAACATTTATTTATTATATTATGGGTCCCTTTTTATTCAAATATAAGCATTTTATTTCTTTCTTGGGTGATCCCCGGGCGAAGTATCTAGAAGGTTCATATATGGTTTTTATCTTTTACCCAACACCAACCCCTCTGAGCCTTTAGCCCCTTCTTCTCATAGAATGAGGGACAACCCCTTCTTGGGTCGGGTCAATACACCCTAAAATCCCAAGAGATAAGGAAACAGAGAGGAATAATGATGGAAAATGGTAAGTATGTCTGGGAATGGTACGATGGCTCATTAAGGGATTTCCTAGTAGCAAACCCATTCCCAAAGAAGACCACTTACTAGGGCACAATGTCAACCACCAAGGTGAAGTAGGGAAAAAGGCATAATGTCCAAGCACATATCATGAAATCTAGAGAAAATCCAAGTTACCAAATAATCAAATGGCTTAGGTATTGAAATGATGCTCACCATAATACTGACTCATACCTCATGGAGTAAGTCCCATTGCCTTCTGGAAGCCAACTAGTGTGGTGGATGCCATCTGTAAACTTGTAACCATCTGTGGTGGTGAGTGGTTTTTCCATCTGTGCAAAGGATACTATTGGTCATGTAATCTCTCGACACTCCATATCTGCAACTTGAGGGCCTCGAGACATCATCTCCTTAGTTATCCACAAAATGGGGATAACAAGCCACTGTTGTTTGACCATCAGTTTGAGGATGATATGCAATGCTCATATTCGATTATGTACCTTGAAGTTTAAATAGCCCTTTCAAAAAATTGTTGCTGAATGTGGGGTCCCAATCCGAGATGATGGAAGTGGGCATACGATGTAGCTTAAATATCTGGTCTGTGAATGCCTAGGTCACTGAGGAAGGAGTGAAAAGACGAGCTAGGGCACAAAAATGAGCAAATTTTGAAAGACAATCAACAACTACCATGATGATTGATTTGTTTCTTGCTTTTGGGAGTCCCATGATAAAATCCATTGAAATGGTTGTCCAAATTTGTGATGAGATTGGCAATGGTTGCAAATCCCTTGGTATCTTCATTGTCTCTCCGTTGTTTCTTTGGAAAGAATCATATGATGCTACAAATTCTTGGATATCTATTTTCATGCCATCCCAGAAGAATTGGCACTTAATTCTTTCATAGGTTTATTAAAGCCAGAGTGACCTGCTATCGATGATGAATGTAGCTACTCTAATACTTTTTGTTTTAGGGCTGAATATTTTGTAATAAAAATGCACCCTGTTGACTACATTTTTTGTCTACAGTACTTAGCCGACAAAGCGTTGACAAGCTCCCCCTTGAATCAAAATGCTTGCGCAAAGTCTTTCCCACTCTCATTAATATTGGCGCAATGTTCTTTGAAAAATACTCACGGCACTTGATTTATCTCTAAGCATGACCCCTTTCCCACGCCTTGCATTATTCACGCCGTCCTATTTCACTAATGACACAACATGTCTAAAAACCCTTATATCACCCCCTTGTTGATATATACACCCACCTTCTCCATTTTATAAAAGAGAAAATAAATAAATATTTTAAAGATTAGTTATGGCCATATTACCATGTATGCCATATTATACCCAACATATTATCCTTTTACATGTCTCACTATTCACTTTCCATTATTTTTAATTATTACATAAACGTTATATCACAAGGGTTATGACTTGGTACCTCTTCATGCCATACTCCAAAAAAAATAAAAGACCAAAAATACATTGTTTTATATGCTACCCTTTCACTTTTTATATTCCATGTCTCTTTTTCCCAATACCTTTTTTATGACCTTGCCATTAGCCTCATGCCATGTCATAAATCTAAAACGAAATATCCTCATACCAACTTTATATCTCAACAAAAGAGTAAAAGGAAAAACAAGGGTTTTAATGAGACATGAGGCTTCACATCATATCCATGGAGCATTCGATAAAGAAGGAAACATTGCCATATCGTCTGCAGGGCACTCTTCAGCTACAAAAGTATTTTCAAAGTGCATACGTGGATTACCTCTAGGGTTTACAAAGATATTTTCTAGCACTGGAACGTTGCAAAATATACAACGAATGCAACAATCCTTTAGTTCTCCTGCAAAAACTTTGCACATATATGCCCTCGTCCTTAATGGTGATGAAGTATGAAAATCGAGCTCGCAACATTCAGAACAAGGCCATTATAAACTGTGACCCGGCAGTTGCTGAGATGCAAAGAATGCGAAATTAAAATATTCCGACTAAATTTTTTGGTTTTTTTTCTTTGTTTTTCCCACAGAGATATTTATACAAACAGTTTGCACACATGTAATTTCTTTATAGTGAGAAAAGGAAATAACACAGCAACTACACTATAATACTAGAACAGTAAGATATCTCCACAAATATGATGTCTTTCCTTTCTATTTAATTCTAACAGAACATTGGCATAGCATATCAGATGTCAAGCTGATAGAAACTTAATAAATCTGACCTCATACATCGGGCTATTACAGATCTGGAATGATGAGAAGAATTTCTGTTGTAGAGTGTTATTTGGCTGTTGTAGAATATTATTGAGTTGAATCAACCCCTCTCCACTGTTTATAATGTTGATTCTTGTCGTCACCAATATGCACACTCATTTAACAAGAGATTGCGTCTCTCTTTGCACAGGTTACTGGCCCAGAATTTGAAAGAACTCAACCACTGCTGATTCAAGGAGTCTATGCGCCTTCACTCAGCCAATGAAAAATGAAGAATTGATCCACAAGGGGGAATACCCAACTCATGCAAATGGGTTTGACTATCACCATAAAATCGCCCTTTTTTCTATAGGAAATGTGCCCATCCTATCAAATGCTGCCCACAACCATCCCACGAGCTATCTCCTTGAAGAAATCGGTCTCTAACAATAAGATTTCTGCCCCACCAGTTAACTTCTAGCAATAACAAGGAATCTGATCCACTATATGTTGAAATCGACCCTCTCCAACACAAAGAATCGCCCAGCTCACAAAATATGCTATTGATTTCCTATTCCATGATTTTGTGTGGTAAAACTCGACGCCTCCAATAGAAATTTCAACCCTATTTACACACAGTTCAATATTACCTCTGAAACTTAGTCACAAGAAGAAAAAACTCACTCCAAAGAAGATATCATTGCTCAACTATGAAGCACAGTGAAGAAATCTAAGTTATTTCTTCCTGAAATGACCGACTAGGGTGGATGGTCACACCACCAAAGCCAATCTCTGAAAATCCTCCTAGGGTTTTCATCCCAAGAGTTTGAAAACCACAATGAGCTCTCTCAATGAGAAATTAGAAAATACCAATATTAGAAAATGAGAGAGGGCACCCTCATTTTTCCCTTTTATGTGTTCATTGAATCTTTTGCAACCCTTTTACCCTTTTAATCAATTTAAGTGATGTTTCATATTCTTCCTAAGTCACTATAGTCATGTTTTTCCTTTTCTCCCCCTTTTAATTATCTAATGTCATTTTGTTACGCACCTTTCCCCCTTAGGACATTAAAAAATTAATTAATTCCCTTCTTAAGGACTATAGCCTACGGGAATCACTTAGGCTACTGCGTCCAAGTCCCATGATCACTCGGAAGGGAACATGACCGTCCTCCCTCCCTGAGATTGCTTGTCCCCAAGCAATTGCAGATTTGGGTGATGCAAAATTTGTTCACTCTCCCAGTGGCATCTTCTGCAGGCAACTCTCTCCATCTGACAAGATATTCCCTAATTACCCTATTCCGAAGCTTTTTTTCCCGAACCTCTAATACTTCATCAGGAACTAGTACTAGTTGCCCCTTCTCATCCAATGGAGGTAGTTATGCTGAAGTTGTGATGTGTTGTCCCAATGCCTTTTTGAGACATGAGACGTGAAACACGTTATGAATATTACTCCGTTCTGGAAACTCCATCTCATAATCCACTTCACCAACTCTTTTGCTCACCCTATAAGGCCCATAAAATCATGGCTTAAGTTTCTCTACACCACTCTTCTTCAGAGAACACTGTCTATATGGCTGCAGCCTGAGAAACACCAAGTCCCCTACCTTGAAGGTGCGCTCAACCTTGTACCTATCTGCATATATCTTCTATTGGTTTTGGGTCGTCTACAGGTTATCCTTAAGAGCCTTAAGAATGTCTTGGCTCTCTTGAATCCGATATTTTACCTTGGGAGCCTTGTTATCCCCAAACTCCAAATCTACAAAGGATGGGGCATCGTATCCATATAATTCCCTAAATGGTGACATCCCCACGGACATATGATAAGTGGTGTTATAACAATGTTCACCCAAATGTAACCACTTAACCCATGTCTTCTATTGCTCGACCACGTAGTTGCGCAAATACTCCTCTGACCATTTTTTCACTATCTATGTTTGGCCATCTGTTTCTAGGTGGTAACTCGTAATGGGAGTCAACTCTATGCATGTGAGCCTGAACAGTTCCTGCCAAAACGCACTCATAAATCGATTGTCCCTGTCACTAACAATATTTTTCAAAAACCCATGAAGCTTGAATATCTCCCTAAAGAATAAATCTGCTACATGTGCAGCCTTGTACTCTGAGGATGTGGAAAAGAAATGAGTGAACTTGGTCAACCTATCAACCACCACATAAATGAAATCTCGGCCCTGTGTCTTTGGCAGCCTTGTGATAAAGTCCATGCATATGCTCTCCCATTTTTTCTCTGGAATGGGCAGTGGCTGAAGTAATCCTGCAGGGTGGGTCTTCTCTGCCTTATTTTGTTGACAAGTCACACACTCCCACACATGTCTCAATACATCATCTTTGAGGCCCTTCCATGAGAACCTCTCTCTGATCTTCCTGTGTGTCTTGAAATATCCTGGATTCCCAGTTAAAGGTGTGTCATGCATGGATTTCATAATTTTCTTCTTTAATTTGGACTCTGGAACCAAGTATATGTGATCATTGTAGTAGATGATATCATCTACCACCTTGTACCTTTCATCCTACACGATGCTATCCATCACCTCACAAGCAAATTTTCTCTTGGAATACTCCACCACGAGCTCAGATTTCCAATCTGCAGATATCTCTGATGTCGAGCACAACTCTAGTCTTCTAGATAGAGCATCAAAAACTCCATTGTTCTTTCCTTTGACATAATCAATATCGAATTCATATGCTTGTACTTTACTGACCCATTTCTACTGCCTTTCGTTAAGATCATTTTTCCCCAAGAAGTGCCTCAAACTATTGTGATCAGTCTTGACCACAAACCTCCCACCTCCCAGGTATTGTCTGAATTTTTCCAATGCTTGCATTATGGCGAGCATTTCCTTGTCATAGATGGGATAAATTCTCTCGATGGCGGAGAGCTTCATGCTCTCGTATGCAATAGGATGCTTCTGTTGCATCAAAACCGCTCCTATTCCCACACCAGATGCATCACACTATAACACAAAGGGCTGAGTAAAATCTGGAAGTGCCAAAACGGGGAAAGAACTCATCACTTCCTTCATCTTATCAAAGGTCTTTTGGGCCTCTTATGTCCAATGAAAATCCCCTTTCTTTGTAATCTATGTAAGAGGGATGGTTAAGTAAGAGAATCCTAACACAAAGCGCCTGTAGTAACATCAGATTCTAAGGAACCCTCACAAATGTGTGATATCCTTAGGTGGTGGCCAATCTAGAATAACCTGTATCTTCTCCCTGTGAACTTGCACTCCCTGTGCGATGACTATATGCCCCAAGTAGAGAATCTTTGTCATACCAAATTCGCACTTATATTCCTTGGCATATAAGGATTGCTCATCCATAATGCTCAGAATCTCTTCTAAGTGCACCAAATGCTCCTCCCATGTCTTACTATATATCAGGATATCATCAAAAAGTACCAGTAGGAACTTCCGCAACTACTTCCTAAATATGTGATTCATGCATGATTGAAAAGTAGCAAGCACGTTGGTCAATTTGAAAGGCATGACCAAGAACTCATAGTACCCATAATAGCACCTAAAGGTGGTTTTATGAATGTCCTCCTCACGGACTCAGATCTGATGATATCCGGATCGAAGATCAATCTTCGAGAAATACACTGCTTTGTGTAGCTCATCTAGCAGCTCATCGATCCTGGGTATAGGGTACCTTTTTTATTGTTTTCTTATTCAAGGCCCGATAATCAATACACATTCGCATTGTCTCATCCTTCTTCTTAACCAATACCACTGAAGAAGCGAAAGGACTAGAACTGGGTCTTATGTGCCCCATTTCAAGCAACTCCTTGGATTGTTTTTTCTATTTCATCTTTGAACTTCTTGGGATGCATGTACGGGGTGGTGATCATTGGTTTTTCCCCCTCTTCAAGTTCGATGGTGTGCTCAAAACATCTATCAAGAGGTCTCCCTGGAGGTATCTGCCCAAATACCTTGTCATGGTTGCTCAATAAATTGTAGATGTTTGCATGATAGTGCTTTATTCCTTCATCATCTGTTTGGGACATAATAAAACACGGTGTCGCATATACTACATCTCCATGTCTGAATATGGCTTCCATTATTTTGTTTGGTACTAATGTATGAGCATTGTTCACCATGCCTTGCAATACAACATGTTTCCCTCCTGGCGTGAAGAACTTCATGGTCATATGTTTGTAGTTTGTGGTAATGTCCCCCAATGTCTGAAGCCATTAAACTCCCAACATTGCATCTGAATCTTCCACATCCACCACATAAAAGTATTTTGTCAAAGTGTAGTTACCAATTTTCAAGGCCAATCTATAAATTTTCTTTGTGCAAGACACATTAAATCCGTCGGCCACTGCTACTTTTAACCCCTCAAAGTCCTTTGTAGCTACTCGTATCCTAGCCACCCAGGTTGCATCAATAAAGTTGTGGGTTGCCCCACCATCAATCAAGGCCATGACTCCTTGACCCCTTATGACTCCTCTAACTCTGAAGGTGTTGAATCTCGGGGTACCTGATAATGAGGCTATAATAACCTCTTTGGCCTCCTCACTACGCTTCTCCTTTGTCTCTTCCTCCTGCTCTTTGCCTTGCTCAAGAGAAACCTCTTGCTCCTCCTCCTCTTCATCGGAATATGAATGTACCTCAATATAATGGGCTTGACCCTTCCCCTGACACATGTGTCCTAGTACCCATGGATCTTTGTAGTGGAAACAAATATTATTTCTCCTTAGCTCATATCTTGTTGCCTCGTCCAATATTTCCTTACCCGTACCTTCCTTCCCAATAGGCTTCTTGTCCTTGCCTTTCTGTGGAATAAAGGGTTTGGGAAAAATTTGGGTTTTAGGGATTGCGCCCTCCATGTCCCTTGTCCTGACAATAGCATCCTACAAGGTCTCAAGCTTGAAATCCTTTACCCAACCATGAAGTGGTTCTAACAACCCCTCAATGAACAACATGACAAGCCTTTGCTCCGATATATCTGACGCCATCACTTCTAGGTTCTAAAACTCTGTGATGTAAGCATCTAGCGACCCTTCTTGTTTCAATTGTGCTAACTCTCTGAAATGTAGCTTTGGGTCCTTTTTATCAAACCTCTCCATTAACTTATGAATGAATTCCAAATAGGAGGTGATAGTTGCATGTCCTAGTGTGACCAACCCATGGTACCACCACTCGTGGGCTTTTCCATCAAGGTGCAAAGTAGCGAATTTGATCGCTTTGGCCTCGGTCATAGGGTTGAGCTGGAAGTATGTATCTAGTTTTTTTACCCATGCCCTTGTTGTGCTCCTAGTAGACCCAACAAAGGAAGGAATGGATAGTTTCACCAGCTTCTGTGCTAGATCCTTGTTCTATTGCACCCTGTTATGATCCCTTGGTCTATTCTTGTATTTGATTGTGCAGAATTCCTGAAGTGACATGGTTGCCTGAAACTCATCACCTAGGGCTTGATGTTCTCTAAGATAGTCTTAAAAAGTTTCACCTGGAACTTGTTTCCCTTGATTTTTCGTTTGTTGGTTTCCCAAAAAATTGGGTAAAAGAGGTATAGGGACTATTCTGCTAGTGGTCCTGGAACCAATATGCATAGGTACCCCGATATTGTTAAGTATGGGAATCTCATTATTATTGTCAGCTCCATTATTCACATTGTACCCCCTGCTTTGTTGTTACTCCCATTA
Source organism: Picea engelmannii (assembly GCA_009831015.1). Classification (NCBI taxonomy): domain Eukaryota; kingdom Viridiplantae; phylum Streptophyta; class Pinopsida; order Pinales; family Pinaceae; genus Picea; species Picea engelmannii. The sequence continues at coordinate 128,543 of ML807648.1, forward strand.
TTCTAATTGGTTTGATTGGCAAGTAACTGAGTTATAAGTTGAGTAAGTTGTTGTTGTACAGCTGCTAAACTCTCCAAAATCTACATTCACGTTTACTCATTGGCATCACCCATGTTTTCCACTTGTCCAACCTCTAGTTGATTTTCCCTTAATTCTTCTTCCTCTTCAAAAATGTTTTATGCCCCTCGCTACCTTCTACTTTTGTATGTGACACCTAGAAATCTATTGTCTTCACCCCTCATGAACAACAAAACCCCTCTTCAGGCTAGCAGGAAAGAGGGCTCTGATACCACTGAAATATTCTGACATTTTTTTTTGTTTTCTTTTCTTTGTTTTTCCCACAAAGATATTTATACAAACAATTTGCACACATGTAATTTATTTATAGTGAGAAAAGGAAATAAAACAACAACTACACTATGATACTAGAATAGTAAGATATCTCCACAAATATGATGTCTTTCCTTTTTATTTAATTCAAACAGAACATTGGCATAGCATATCAGATGTTAAGTTGATAGAAACTTAATAACTCTAACCTCATACATCGGGATATTATAGATATGGAATGATGAGAAGAATTTCTATTGTAGAGTGTTATTTGGTTGTTGTAGAATATTATTGAGTTGAATCAACCCCTCTCAGTTGTCTATAATGTTAAATCTTGTCTTCACCAATATGCACACTCATTTAACAAGAGAATGTGCCCCTCTTTGCACAGGTTGCTCGCTTAGAATTTGAAGGAACTCAACCACTATTGATTCAAGGATTCTATGCGCCTTCACTCAGCCAAACAACAATGAAGAATCGATCCACGAGGGGCAAAATCCAACTCATATGCAAATGGGTTCGACCATCACCATAAAATCACCCTTTTTGCTACAGGAAATGTGCCCAGCCTATCAAATTCTACCCACAACCATCCCACGAGCTATCTCCTTGAAGAAATCAGTCTCTAACATTAAGATTTTTCCCCCACTAGATAACTTCTAGCAATAACAAGGAATCTGATCCACTATATGTTGAAATCAGCCCTCTCCAACACAAAGAATCACCCAACTCGCAAAATATGTTATTTATTTCATGTGCCATGATTTTGTGTGGTAAAACTTGGCCCCTCCAAGAGTAATTTCGACCCTCTTTACACACAATTCAATATTACCTCTGAAACTTAGTCATGAGAAGGAAAAACTCACTCCAAAGAAGATAGCGTTGCTCAATTATGATGCACAGTGAAGAAATCTAAGTGATCTCTTCCCGAAATGACCGACTAGGGTGGATGGTTGCACCACTGAAGCCAATCTCTGAAAATCCTCCTAGGGTTTATGTCCCAAGAGTATAAAAAACATAATGAGCTCTCTCAATGAGAAATTAGAAAATACCAACGCTAGAAAATGAGAGAGGGTGCCCTCATTTTTCCCTTTTATTTGTTCGTTGACTCTTTTGCAACCCTTTTTCCCTTTTAATCAATTTAAGTTACATTGCATATTCTTTCTACGTCACTTTAAGTGTTTTTTCCCTTCCTT
>ML807648.1:130091-142836 GCA_009831015.1 Picea engelmannii
TTTAATTATCTAATGTTATTTTGTTAGGCACTTTTTCCCCTTAGGACATTAAACAATTAATCAATTCCCTTCTTAAGGACTATAGCCTACAAGAATCACTTAGGCTATTGTGTCCAAGTCCCATGATCACTCGGAAGGGGACATGACAGGAATCAACTAGAGTATTTGTAGGCTGAGCTTTTTTTTTATCGTGTTGGAGGTGTCTCATCCGATGAAGTAATGGTCCTAAAGCATAAAATCTTCTAGATTGAAGCAAGCAATGCAAAGATTCGACAGAAGCTCCAAGAGTGTCATGAAATCTCTCAACTTTTAGAAGAACAAGTGATGGATGCATAGATCCTGAAAGACAAGTTGTGTCTAGAACTGGAGCAATCATGTAATGGAATGCATCAAAAGGGTTTCACCTTTTCAACATACCAGAGTGACTCAGGCCCCACCGGTTCTACGGTTTCATGATCAATTTATTCTATGATGCATCCCAACACGACGAAAAGGACACATGGAATAACAAGCTATTCCCTATTTATTTTTTATTAAAATCAAGGAAATCCTAAATGGACTTGATTTCGTTGAACTTAGAATGTCCATAACTGATAAAACTGACTATCAAATGTTCTTAAAAAAGTAGTGCACATCCAACTTGAAGGGAGGGAAAGGAAATGAACTTGGAGAGGTATGCTTGGAATGCAGTAAGGTTTTCCTCTTTAAAATTATCATTCATCCTCTATACTTTCAACAAGGATTGACAAAATTCTTGGCAGCACGGAGTCTTGTGAAGCAGTGAACAGATGAGTTTTGTTGGTTCTCATAAGGTGAATAGTTTACTTGTCAGTTTGTTGTATTTAAGCCTGATTTTATTTCAACGTTTTTGATATGCAGGTTCTCACCTTGTGTTATCAGCACCATTGCTCCATTCCATTTTTTCTCATCTTTCTTCATTCTTTCGCTCTTGGTCTTTCTATTGTAACTTTGTTTTAGAATGGGTAAAGGCTAAATACCTGGCCCAAGTCTACGCAAGGATTTGTAAATTATGAAACTCCAAGAATTGTATGGAGAACATTTTTAAAAGTCCTTTACTCTCTAAAATTGTTTCTTTATTTTTTTTCTTTTTAAATCTCAGCTTTCTTCATCTTTTCTTAATTCAACACTTAAAATTCTAAAAAAGAAAATAAAGTAAAATAAACCAATGGATTTATTACTATTGTAAAATTGTGTATATAAGCTTCTTTCATTTTGTTTTCATTAGAGTTTTAATAGGTACAAGCTTTTGTTATTTTCTTTATTTATTTTATTTGTTTTAGTTCTCTTGTTATTTATTATATTTTAAATTAAAGAAAAATAAAAATATCAAATCACTACAGAGTTTCTATAATTTATTTTGATAGCCTTTAAATTAATTTATTGTTTAATTGTTTTACTTTAGCACTAACATTTTTAACTCTTCATTAGTTTTGTCTTAGACTACTCCCTTACAAAATCAATACAAAAATATTATCAAGTTTAGTCTTTCTTGTATTTTCTTTAGTTGTTTAATTTCTTTTAAGGCTTAATTTTGTTATTTCAATTTTATAAACTTATACACAAGAGAATAAAAATCATAAATTGCATAAAAATCAAATATTTTTAAAAAGAAGATACAAAGTAAAAGGATTTTATGCTTGGACTTTAGGTTAGAGGAGATTTAGCCTAGAGTTCATTGTGTTTTCTTGTTGGGGCTCTAAACCCAAGGTGACATTCCCGTCTCTTCCCACCTAGCCCCATGGGAGGTCGAGACGTTGGTGTTAGAGACTCTCTAGTCCCTTGACATCAAAACACACTTTATACCACAATGTATCTTGTTTCCATGTATAACTTTTAGGTGGGTTGGGATCTACCTGAAGCCATTGGATGAGCTACTTTAAAGCACTATTTTCTAGGAATTCCATGTGGGCCTCCTCAAGCCATATTAGACTTGGTAATGATAAGGAAATAAGTGACCCATTCTCCTCAAATCTTCTGGATAAATAATCAAACACAACATTATCTTTACCCTTCGTATACATGATCTCATAATCATGCCCCAACATCTTGGTGACCCATTTATGTTTCTCTGGTGAAGAAAACATTTTTTCAAGGAAGTACTTCCGAATATTATGTTTGGTCTTGATCTAAAAATGCTTCCCTATGAGATATGGGTATCGAGTCTCCATTGCATGAAGGATAGCCATCATTTCCTTCTCATATGTGGATTTTTCCAAATTGTGGTCACACAATTGTTTACTGGTGAATGTGAAAGGGTGTCCTTCTTTCATCAATACTTCTATGAGACCTCTACCTGAAGCATCACATTCCAGGAAAAAAATCTTATTAAAATCATGCAATACTAATACTAGAGTAGTGCACATGGAATCCTTTAAAGAATTGAAGGCATGTGCTACTACCTCACTCCAAACAAAGGAATTCTTTTTAAGGAGTGAAGTTAGGGGAGCTATAATTTTTTCATAATTTTTCACAAATTTCATGTAGTAGCTTGTAAGTCCTAAGAATCTCCTCAAGATATTCAGTATTTTGGGACAATCCCAATCTTGTGTAGTTGCCTCTTCCTCGGGCTCAACTCATACTCCCTCGTTACTTACAATGTGACCCAAATATTCAGCCTTAGGAGCCCCAAAAGTACATTTGGAGCGCTTCACAAATAATTGGTTATCTCTCAAGAGTTGAAAGGACTTATCCACAATGCTCTATGTGTGATTCCCAATTTCCTTCCTTCTTTAATACCATGACTACTAGTAATAAGTAAGGGCTTGTACTAGGATGTATGACCCCTGCCTCCAACAACTCATGAATGATCTTTTATATTTCATTATTTTATGCAAAAGGGTATCGAGAAGGACATACATTTGGTGTTTAACTTCTTGTAATCATGGGAATTCCATGGTCGTTCTCTCCTCAAGAAGGGGGTAAACCCTTTGGTGTCTCGAAGACATGATGATGTTTTTCAAGGACTAGTTGTGAGTCTGGGTGGATTTCATGTGTTGGGTTATCCATAACATATGTAGCATTAAATTGGGAAATAATGACATAGTGTCCCTTCTTTAATAACTTCTCCATATGATGAGAGTTGACTATTTGAGGAGAGCTCGTCTAAATCCCTCAAAGGGTGTGTACATGACCCTCTTTAGTGAAAATCATATAGATTTCTTTGAAATCCATGGTGACTAGTCCCAACGTGTGTAACCATTTGAACCTCGATACTATATCACACCCACCCATATCGATGGAAAATATATGTTTTTTGAGTTGATAGTCTCCCCTCTAGAGTCTGACATTTTCACATCTACCCCCACATTTCATCATACCTCCATTGGCAATCATGATTTAAAAGTTGTGCACCAAGTGTAAAAAAAAAATAGGTTTCTTCTACCACTCCCTTGTGAATTAAATTGTGAGTGCTTCCATTGTCAGCTGAGCCTATGAATTTTCGATACTTGAACCCATGAGTTTCAAGGTTTGTGGAGTCGAAATGCATGATAATGCATGTAGGGAGATAATGCATTCTTCATGAGAGAATGGAGCTTTGATATCTTCATGAGTTTTTTGTTGATGTATTCAACCTATAACTGTGGTGCATCTTCAGTACTTATGTCTTTGGTTAGGGCCTGAGTGGTCATATCAATTTGGAACAATTTTTTTTCTTTACACTGATGACCTGGAGTATATTTTCATCGCAATTATAGGAGATTCCCCATGTTTGGAAATATACCATTTTAATTGGAGACAACATTTGTACTTTCAAAGGATGAGTAGGATTTGTTCTTGGGGAATTATCCTAGGGAGGATGAGTGTGAGAAGTGAAGATTGTTTTTTGTGTTTATGCAATGGTCATCGTCTCTACTTGTAGGGCCCTCTAAGTCACTTATAACCATGTAGTAGTATGTTTAATTCTAATGTGTGCTCAAATATCCTCCTTGAGGCCACTAATGAACCATTCTTTAGAGAAATTATTTGTTAAGTTCTTTGTCTAGATAACTAATTTCTCAAAGGCTGCCATAAATTCTATGATTGAGATTGTTTGGCATAACTTGGTAATCTGCCTCAAATAGTGAGTATCTCTCTTGAAACATGCATATAGATATTTAATGAAATGAATCCAAGCAATATATAGAATGCATATGATTTTTTATGACATTCCCACCATTACCATCATTCCAGATATAGATACAAGACCCCCACCCTGAGTTTCATCATGTCATCAGTAATACCTTGGAGGGTGAAGTAATGTTCTATCTAGGTGACCCATCCAGATGGGTCAAAACCATCATAAGTATTCAATTCCACCTTAGGATAATGATGACATGTGTTATTGTCCATTGATCTATTGTCGTGCAGACCCAATGAGGGTTGTGGGTGGCTAAATAGTCTCAAGTGAGAATTTTCTTCCTGGTGTGGCTCAATGTGTTGTGCAGTCTAGTGTTTTTCTTCTAACATTCCCTGAGTTTGTGTACCCATCAAATTATCAATCAACATATTTTGAAAGTTGTTGAAATTCTCATCCATATTCTCATTGAACTTAGTTATGTCATCCTAATTTGTTTTAAGTTGATCTTCCACACACTACTTCTTGTGCATTGAAATCGGACGGTGCTACAACAGTTTTTTGATGCACGTTCGTCGACCATCTGAAAAAACCCGATTATTAGTTTCTTTGGTGTATTCATTTTGGATAGTCGACGAAAGTACGGATGTCAGATATCCGACAACCTATCATTGGCTATACCAACAACCCTAATGGCCAAAAAATCATCGAAATTAGACATTGTTTCTGACAACTACGTTTCGAAAGTCCGACATAACGATATGTCAAATATCCCACATCCCTATGACCAATATTGTCAAACATGTTCTCCCATATTCGACGACTGTGAGTGTCTCATATCTGATGATATAATAGTACCATCGACGGTGGTGCCATACCTCTGACAGTCAGTGTTGTCGGTCCCAATGTCATATATTCGACATCCCCTTTCGGAGAATATTTGATGGTGTCATAGTACCTCCGACATGGGTGCCATACCTCCGACGACCGGTAATGTCGGTAAGACCGTCAGATATCCAACGGTCACCTTCAACGAATAGCTGACAGTTTTACAGTACTTCCGACGGGGGTGCCATATCTCTGATGGTTACTACTGTCAGTTTGTGCGTCAGATATCCGACGATACTATGTACATTAAAAAAAATATCCAAGCTTGAAACCAAACTATGATGCTAGCAAAACCACCTATTCACTATTCATCTTATATGGGCTTAGAGCCTTATCATGAGCTTTGTAACTAATACTAATCACATAGTACTAAGCATGCTTGATCCTTACTTATTATGAAAATGTGATATGTCAATTATTGTGATTAACTAAGCTAGGATCTATAACTGCTTGGTCATTGTAGTTATGTTAGCTATTATATGTGTGATTACCCTTATATACCTATTGCTTTGATCTGAGGTTTCTAGTCTTACTTCATCATATAATAGTGATAATATTTCACATGTCACATAATAAATGGAATTAGTAGTACTAACAACTTACATGAAGCTTATAGGTAAACATGATTATAGATAAGAAGTGTTCATTATGGAAACATGATAGCCTCTCTATTTAGACAAGCTAATACGTAAGTAGATGAAGTAACATGGTGGTGTTTTGTTCTTAACCATATTGAATATGTAACCTCTTTGTGATGGTTATACTTATAGTAGTAATCATCAGTATATGAGATCAAGTTTACATAAGGTAATGTGAACACAACTTATTACGACATAGCTATTTTCCTAAGTAAGGTGAAACCAAACTTCTTACATACAAAGTGAATTGGAGAACGTTTACACTTAGTGATAGTCTTTCTCTAAGTTGTTACGCTTATCATAGAGCTTTAATCACATTGTCAATGTTCGTACAGTTAATTAGAGCCATTATGAGCTTTAAGGATCATACATACTAGGGTTCCATGGGTGTGTATAACTATCATGTTAATTAGGGAATCATTGTTATACCTTTGTATTCACCAATACTAGTTAATTGTTGCTTACTTATGTTAGCTCTTAGCTCATACTAGTTACCTAATCAATCATGTATCATCTTTCAATACCATGGCTACTATGAATGTAAACAAGAAGCTAAGAATTGTACCAATATGGGTTCGATTATTCATCACATACTAAGTGGTATGCATCATTGTATTTACATAATAGATGGTATTAAGATATGACAGGGAATAAGCAGACACGTCATCTATGATTGTTTCACTGTGTTACTTATATTGAACAAATACAAGTAATAATGAGATTCATTCTATAACATGACCTATTAGTAAGCTTAGAACCAATACTAGTAATCAATAATTAAATTGTCTATATATAACTGAGTATCTCCCTTTTATGCTTGATTATGACTAATATGTTGCTTACACCTTACTTACTATGGCTAAATGTTCATGTATTCCATACATAGAGTAAAGGCTTCAATGCTATTACTAGTATAAGTATAGAGAGATTGCTATACCCTATTAACTAGTAATACCTCTTGTTATGCTTACTTATTACAGAAAGAGCCAATCAATATTGATACTAATCATATAAAAGGGAATACTAGATAGTTGTAAACCTATAATAAATAAGAGTATGATCATGATTACTTGAACAACATTCTATACAATACATCGGTTTCACTATTACTCTCTACTTCTTGGATATGTGTATAAGTGTTTCCATAATAATCATATGTGTATTATTGTTATATTACATAGCTCAACTTATGTGGAATACGTAACTAATTACAGTATGTATTCATTACATAAACATCGTACTAAGAATTGCAATCACTCTAACCCTTCTACTTAAGCTCATTGATGACTCTTCTTATCTTGTATCTTCCTAATAAAGCCCATACTAATCTAAGCTAATGTGAACCCTATTGATATTCCCTATTAAAGCTTATAGGTTTGTAGTATTTTTACAAAACAACCTAATCACACTATGTACATGAACTTAACATAACTCCTTGTAAGCTTAACATAACTCCTTGTAAACTTGTTTCCACGTACCTTATTCATGTAATCATTACTACTAATAAATATGACAAGTAAACACATAGGTATTAGATTTTTACAAGCCCATTGAACCAAGCCTTATTCACTCTTATCTCAATACTAGCACTCAATTCAGCCTATTCAATGGAAACAATAGTACTAGTTACAAATATATTGAACTTGTTGATATTCACTAAGTAGTAGCTAGTTTACCATAATGATTCAGTTGTGTTTACTCATAGTTAATACTACACCAGGTTAGAAGTAACATGGAAGATCAAATTACTTATCACTTTTGATTGGTTTGTCTTATTCCCTAATCAATGAAGATATTTAATCCTATCATATTGAGACTGATAGACTCGTAGTAACAGCTTAGCATAACATTGGTGTGATTAGATATTGTGTTCTTATGATTCTTTGTGACACTTAATGTGATTAGGGTGATTACAACAAGTAACAATAATTACATTATTAGTGACAAAAACCATACCCTTTTGTCATAGTTGCAAGTACCAATTAGGTTAGATTGAATAGATGAGTTTGATTACTACAACTAGTGAGTTCTATCTTATATTGATATGTGATGTACGAGTATGACATAAAATGGCAATATAATTACCATTAATGACATAAGCATATCCCTAATTAGTTTATTTATACAGGTTACTAGTTATGTTAGATCAATGCATATGATTCACTATTCAGATTAGAGTTATGTATACTATGGAACTCTTATGAACTTATAACGCTCCTACACACTTATTATGTAAATGTTTATGATAGTTTCATAGTTATTACATTAGTATCACTATTAACAATGAAGTTAATTATAAGGCTTGAATAATCGTAAACAACATGAACTCCACTTGTTTGATCCGATTAATCCTTTAGACTCATTCAGACTTGTAATCTCCTTGTTATCATTCATATATATTAATTAGGGAAACACGTAAGTTGTATAGTAAAACACTTGTATTAGTAGCACAAGTAATGGTAATGATAGAGACTTGGTATAGTATTCAAATACCCTTATTCCTTGTAAGTTAATAGAAGTGATACATATCTATATTAATTAAGTTGAAAGGGATATGATATTGGAACCAATATCTTGTATCAGCATAACACATGAGAACTTCATGATTTGGTAGAAGTATTTGTAATCAAAGAACATAGATTAAGATGGAACGATAGCTATGGTTAAGTAAGAAACAAAACCCATAGTATAAGCATATCTGTAATGTTTAAGCTGATGAAACTAGAGATATTCCATATCACATATGTACATGGTATTCATAGTAGAAACCATAGATTAGTATAAGGTATGAAACAAGCATTGAGCATGAACAACTTTGTCATATGTTACTATGGAATTATTACTAGTCATTGATTCCACATAAGTATTACCATAACATGATTTCTCTTATGGAACTGAATGAAAGGTAAGTGATTCTAGCTTGTTGCTTATGTATATGCTCATACATTATGGATATTACATAACTAATACATTTACTTTAATTATTAGTAGTAAGCTCGGTACTCATTACTTACTTGATGCTTACTTGTATTCCCATTAATTTATGGTGTTCATGTTCTCCTTATTGAACTAGAGTGTTTACCATAGTTCTTACTCGTGCTTATCTATGATGTTGTATATAGAGATGGTTAACATGTTTATTCATGTAATCAATGATCCTTACTAACCCAATAGAGTTGTTGCATAAGATTTACCCTATGGAATTACCTCATACCCAGTTGATGAATCGAGTCATATGTAAGCTCCTTATTCAACCATAGGTTTCACAAGTCAATGACTCTACTATCCAGGTACCCCGTCTCTATACCCATCCTATATATTAGGAAAATAATGTAGATGATTCAAATACTAGGATTAAAACCTATAGGCATGTTAGTAAGCATGATTTGGTAGAATATCGGCACACAATTAGCCTAATCATTACATGTGTTCTTGATTCTGTAAGCATCATTGTAACAAAGGTCACCAATATCATTTCAATGGTTTTAAGCTATTCCCTAATATGGAAAGAGCTAACCCCTTGTGATACTAGTTATGTAATCATCCTTGTTATCATTTGTATCATTTAATCATAAGAGTAATGGTAATCATAGTAATCAAATAGTGATAGCTCAATCATATCTATTACTAGTGAATCATGCTTAATGGGACCCAACTTTATACGTGTACTCTATGAATATGAAGTGATACCCTTTTATTATGATTAGGTGTATACGGTTAAGCTTCTCCATATATGATTTACACAAAATATATCTCATTAATACTAACACCACTAGTGAATAAGGAAGAACATAAGCTTGATGATGGTGTATATTGAGGTGTATGAGTGATATAGCTTTGATGAAGCTGCATATGAGCTTATACATTGAAGTTGTATTTTATGTAACCTATTTAGTGATACTTATGGATAAAGTACAACTAGATATAAGATTTAATCCATATAGATTCAATGGAAATCACAGTGATGATACTTATGAATATAATACGAACCCAATACATTTAATGGTATGAATATTAGGGATATACCCATATTAGGTAAATAGTATAGAGAATTACCACTACGCTGAATCATTTTGTGTGTTGGGTCTATACCCATATTAGATAATCAAACCTTATCACTCTATGAAAGTTGATAACATGTATGCCAAGTTTTCACAATGAATCTTGATCATCATTACTTATGAAGCTTGGTTAGATTAGGAGAAATACATAACATGATAGGTAATATGGAATGGCTATAATTAAGCATCATATTGGCTTAAAGGAAATGGTTATTACTATAACACTTGTTATTCTTACATTTTTCATGGAATCAATGTGTTCATTACTTTAGTGTATATAATCTTTGAATTACAAGAGATATACTGTGTATATATTAGAAGCTTACAGTAATCTCTTATTAGTGATACAACTATAGCCCATTTCTAATATGAGTAACTAGTAATCACAAATATCTGTGTAAGCTATTATGGAGATTACAATATATGTATAAACTAGTGGTTACAAATTGATTCATATGAAATTGGGGATTTACCCTATTGTTTCTTATCTTATGTTAAGCCCTAAATCGTGGCACATTACCCCTTAATTGGGGCATATTACATTAGGATTTTTATTGTATTTATGTCGTCTTGGGTCCATTAGTTGTAATTGTACCTCCTAGTCTCCTATGTATACCAAGGAGACCTTTTCATTTGGAATCATATTATATTTGTGAATTCATGTAATGTATAAGGAGGTTTACCCATCGAAGAGGCTTATTATCTGAATTTCTCTCTTTTTCAAGGCGTGGAGTACTTATTCTAAGGTTTTTTTATGCTATTTTATATTTGGTTTTTAACATCTTAATCGTCATATAAGGATTTAGACTATGTGATAAGACTATTGAATGCACTGAGTTTACACAAGATAACTAGTAGTGATTATGTGATGACTATGCTTACTATGCTCATGTAGCTTAGTCTATACAAACTACTACTTATCTCTGCCTTTTCCTACTAACTGCTACTTATCTCTACCTTTTCCTACTAACTGCTACTATATAAGTAGCCCATGTAACTTAGTCTATATGAACTACTACTTATCTCTGCCTCTGTTCCCTGTGATTCCCATAGGTCATTCACCAAATACACGCCTAATATAGGAAGAATTGGCATATCAATGGGTATACTACTCCCTTATTTCCATAATAATATTGATTATATTAGCTTGTACACGATGACCCAATGCTTGTATTACTCCTATTAAGTAGATATAGCAATGGTAATACATCATGTTTATACATAGGATATCAAAGTTGGAGTTTTCTTACTGTGAACTAAGAGCTTGGTTGGTAGAGTATAATAATGGTAATACTTGACCTTAATGAAAGGTGATATACTAGAGGTGTAAAGTTTGATCACTAACTAATATCGACTGTTGGTTGAATAAGGGGAATAGAAGCAATATGGTGTACATGTTGTGGCTCAAACGACATAGGTAATCAATAGTAATATGTAACTAGTTAAAATCCCATAGTAGTAAGATGAGCTATCCATATGGGTTGTAATCCCAAGCATTATCAATAATAAATGGTGTTTCATCTCTATTCTAACCATACATAAGCTATACCCATGATCTCTACTAATATAGTGTGATTTGATATTACTATAGAACCAAGTAGTGTAGAAGCTATATTACTTATGGTATTCATTCTACTTGATCTTATATGGAACTCATATGATACTAGATCGATATAGAGTGATTACCATGGATTCACTATAATTACATAAGATAGGTGATATGTAGTTATAGAGCTTAAGTAGCTTGCCTCATCTCTTATATTGGAATAACGAGACAAGTGTATTTGTAATGATCGTTCGTAACTAATATTAATATCATACATATTATGAACATAATGTATAAGGATAAAACAACCAATATGTTTCATGTTGTATAAGGATGAAGTTCTAGGTTAGTATGATTCCCTATGTTATAGTATTAGAATATTATAAGCTTACAAGATGTATGTAACAAGTAAGAGATTAATATGCATGATGTGTTTGATTAGCCTAATAAGCATAGCATTATAACCATTTCGTTACTTGAATCAGATCTGTAATCATACAAACAACTTAGCTTACTCTCTGTTAATAGGGCCTTTCTATAATGTTACGTACTTGGTATAATGAATCACACTAATGGAACTATAATCTATAACACTAATGCTTACCAGTCTTCATAGGATATGTACGCATTATGTCTAATAAATCCTACTAAGTATGTGTAATAAGTTGCTTCCTAGTATAAAGTCTATAGTCTAAGGTTTGAACTATTTCTCATGTATACATTATGGAAATGTGTACAATAATTCAGCATGTAAGTGGTTACAATGGACTTACTACTTGTTACATAAAGCATATGCATGGAGCTTATTGATATAGAGTTAATAAGGGTGATAGTACTCATAATGACAATATTATCTTTAATCTTGATATCACATTACACTAAGCTCTAAGTTGAATCTAAGCTCGCATAGTCACAATTATGGTAATTATGTTACTATGTATACAATGTTCATGTTTCACGTATATAGATACGAGTAATACAAGCTCTGATCAGTTTGATTAGGCATTACTTCACATTATCCCCTGTATCTTACATTACCATAGCAATAAGATAATAATCTTTGTAATTAACATGATGTAAGTAGTATCTGTATAAGGGTTGTAATCACGATAAAGCTCTTTAAGTAATCATTAGATACAATATTTTATATAAGGAAAACAATTTGAATATGTTCAATAAACTCCCACACCTTTTTGAGGCCTTAGAAACCACATAGAAAGTAACCACTGTCAAAATCAGGGTAACAACAACACAATATAAATCATCATGTCAATCATACGTGAGTGGGAAGAACCAAAATCACAATATAAATCATCAAGTCAATCATACAAATCAATGTCAATTAGAAATGAAATAACAACTCAAATACTTGGATATTTGATGGTTTTCCTCGTGTGATATTCGTTTAATGTTGCTCCAATAGATCTCCTACAATAGTTATTATAATAATTAAACCAACACTTAAAGAATCAACAAAATAATAAAATAAATTAACAAACATTTTTATGACTAAATAATAATTAAAAAGACTTGAATG
>ML807649.1:0-28129 GCA_009831015.1 Picea engelmannii
TTTACTTTGACACTTTTATTCTCAATGACGTTGATACTCCCAACATGCTTGTGTAAATGGGTTTAAAGAATAGTGATGTCCCAACTTTTTTTCTCTAAGCTTTCATGAAATTTAGATCACAACTTTAACATGCTTGTGTAAATCTGGAATCTATATAATTTCAAAACAAGGTATATCTGGAATTTAAAAATAAGAGGATCAATCTAAAATTGTAAATAGATGTTGTCCAGATGGAAAATTCGCAAGTGCCCAGAAATTGGTCACTAAATTATCTGCTCAAGATGATTGATTTGTCATTGCTGTAATTTATATGCCAAGTTTATTTTTTTCAAAGCTTTTATTTTTTTCAAAACTATGATGAAAAATATGAAAATTCCCAAGTGCGCAGATATTGGTTACTAAATTATCTGCTGAAGATGATTGATTTGTCACTGTTGTAATTTATCTGCCACATTTATTTTTTCCAAAACTATGATGCAAAATGATTCAAAATAAAAGTAAATTCCAAAAAGATACAAAATTATTCAAAATAAAAGTAAATTACAACAACGCTCAAAAGTTGATTTCTAAGTAACAAGACACATTCTTCAAAAGTTGATTTCTAAGTAACAGGACACATTCTTCAAAAGTTGATTTCTATGTAACAGGACACATTCTTCAGGGGTTCTGATTCAAAATAAAAATAAATTTCAAAAACGCTCGTCAGGGGTTCTGTTTGTATCTTGTGGGTCAAACACACAAACAGATGACATGTTACGAGTCAGGACACATGTTTGGCACTTGCGGTATATCTATGGCGAATTTAACCTGAATAGCATTGCGGTATATCGGTGGCAGTTGTTTGTTTTAAAATAAAGTAATGAGCATTGTGGTATATCTATGGCGAATTTAACCTGAACAGCATTTAACTACGTTATTATAAACCATCATTGCGGTAACTACATTATTATAAACCATCACAACATTTTGTTTCCGCAATATGGATTCCTCCATTTACCCTTAATATCCGACCTTAAGTAACATGACACATTCTTCAGGGGTTCTGTCTGGGTCTTGTGGGTCAAACACACAAGCACATGACATGTTACGAGTTAGGACACATGTTTGGCACTTGTTCTGTGTTTTAAAATTAAGTAATGAGCATTGCGATATATAAGAGTGTAAAACAGATATCTATGGCGAATTTAACCATAGGTATTCGGTATATAATGAGGTTCAAATTTAACGGTTGGAATCTATATAATTTCAAAACAAGGTATATCTAAATCCACGTTCGTCTCTGGTATATCTTTGTTCTACATTACAAAACAAGGTTTCGACACTTACCGGCGCGCTCGCAATGACGACCAACGGCGACCAACCGATGCGCTCCGACCCCGGCTCCGACCAACCGATGCGCTCGCGACCAACAGATGCGGCTCCGACCAACAGATGCGGCTCCAACCAACACTGCAACTACTACTGCATACACCTACCATGACACAAATTTGCGAAAAACATTCTACAGTCGATGTGTTGGTAATATATAAACACTCTTTCGGCCGAAAGATAGTTCGGCCGAAAAGTTATTGCCGGAAAAAAAATATATGTCCGACCAAATTTGTACACGCAAATCGAGGGGGTTGTTATTGCACCGTTCGATTTGACGTTTACATTTTCGTCCGAAAAATAGTTCGGTCGAAAATAATATCTTTCGGCCGAAAAATATTATAAGTTCGGCCGAAAAAATGTTTTTCAGAATTTTGGAGACCCGATTGTCACGAAAGTGTAACCCACCTTCGTGATTTCACCCTTCCGCTAAAAAATGCATTGATTTCTTGACACATGACGTATACCAGTTGTATACTGAGTTGAATTTAACAATTCATGGAGTGAAGGCATGAGAATTTCCTGTTGTTTGGTGGTTACGGGAGCATATCCTGGAGAGAATCATGCCTAATCATGCCAAAATTTATAACTTATGCCACGAATCATGGACCAAATCTCCATTCTGGATCGATTCTGTATTTTTATTCGAGATAGGTGGAGAAACGTAGGGATTTTCCCAGGCTTTGAACAAAACAAGATATGTAACAGCCATGTCTCATAAGTTCTGGAGAGTCTATCTGGCCAGTTGTTCCCACGCACGACCTGGGGGTGTAGATGTTGAATTAATTGTCTTACGGTTACTGAACATGGCCTTCCCTTGATAATCTTTCAAATGTTGGTTACGAGAGATCTTTGGGATCCCAATCCCATGAAATCATAATCCTGATGATCTTTTGTGGCCTGCCTCTCTGTGGATGTTGTCTCTTTCACCTACCTGTTTAAAAAATGTCAAAAGAATATAACCAAATTCTTCTATTCATATGAAGCGTAGATTTAAGATTGCAGTTCTACTATATTTTTTTGGCACAGTATCATCTCATACCTATCGATCCACCAGCCTTGGACAAAATACAACACAAGCAAGTCAATGTCGGAGGGCTCAATCTACACGTTGCAGAGATTGGATCAGGTCCAGTTGTGTTGTTACTGCATGAATTTCCAGAGATATGGTATTCATGGAATTATTGGATGATAGCATTGGTAGAGGCAGGGTTTCATGCAATTTCTCCCAACTTCCAAGGCTATGGACTCTCTGATCAACCCTCTAAAATATTGGAAGAAAACTGACTTTGATGGAAGGAATTTCGGACGAGGTTTTACCACCAATAATTGTTGCATGGCTGTTAGATTAGCTCTCCACTCCTATGGAGTGGCTGCTTTTCCTCCAACACAATGAGTGTTAGATGGTTTGAGGTAAGCAATGAGTGTGTAGGTAGAAGGTGTGCAGCGATGCTCTCTATAAAGGAGGTCTCAGGAATTTAATGAAACATTATTTGTAGACTCCATTCATTTCTTTGTTCAAATTCCAGTTTGAACAATTTGTACCAGAATCGTTGTTACTTGTTGTGTGTGATTATTTGTTGAATGTATATGTAAAATTCTGTGACCTCAGTCGTGGGATTGAATTGTGGAGGAAGCGGATTACTACTTTCAGGCTAAACACAGAATAAATTAGGGGCGACCTACATATCCTTTAGAGCCAGTCTTAACCCATGGTCTTATGTAGACTATTAGGTCTCAGAAATGATAAAGGATTTTAACTTTAATATTCCCTTACTATGAGATGCATCGATCATCTATATAGTGTACAGATTGAGAGGTTGACAAATTCGTAGATTGATCCCTGGATTCATGGAAGTTTTGGTCTGTGGATTTCTTTAGTTTTTGTTTTGACCACTATTATAATACACAGAGGTCATAATAGGTTTCAAAGACTGAGATATCAAGCTCACAATGCTCATAATGTGAATCAGAATGGCCTTTCACCTGTAATTCTAATTTCTCCTCATTTTGTAATGCATTCAGTTCTTTACATAAAGGCCAGTTTGGAGGAAAAGGAACCCATTATGTGTATTCTTTGTTTTATGAACCGCAAGTGGAATTGGAAGAGGTTGTTCAGATAGTCAAAGTAGAAGCGTGTAGGGGTGTGGTGTTAGATTTGGTTGTCACTATAATGAAATTGTTGTCGTTTGACAACAGCCAAGTAGCCACAGCAATCTTACATTGAAAAACACAGAGTCTGTTTGTATTCAACGCAGAAGGGGAAGGGTTGTAGCGTAGGATTAAAAAGTATGTATTTCTCTCACATTTAAATAAATACTTTATATTTCAGTATGGTAAATAAAAAACAAAACCAAGCAATAACCTCTCTTTTTTTTTTAATTTGCAAATGGACCTTTTCATCATTCCTGAAAAGTAGAATGTTTTTACGCCTTAAAATGATTTATTTTCTTAATTCACTTCAAGCAACAATCAACAATGGAATAAGCGCGCAACCGGTAAAACACATTTTTTTATCTCTTTAAATTGCCGCATTTGTACTTAAATCTCGCATTTTCTGTTTTACGAAGATCTCACAAATTCGATTGCAGGATTAGTACTAAGTTTGATTGCGGGAATGAAGACGCTCACATTCCATGCCACAGTGATTCTCAAAAATCATAAAACTCTTCAGAAAAGCATGCTTTGTTGGGCAGCTTGAAGGAACTAATCTTTATACATCTCATGACATTTGCAGTTACACAAGAAACCATTCATAAACACATTTGCATCATGGATACCTACATTTATCCTTCCAAGATTATTCGTCAGTCATGTTGGAGTCTATTATTCCATCGCCTTATCCTTCGTGACTTCGTACACGCCTATCTTTCTGAGTCGCATACATCTCTTTCCTATTTTCCATTCATTTTGCCTTGCAAATAAAACCATTTAGTTCCCTTTTTGACGACTACATTACCCTGCTTTCTTTTGCATACATATTGTTTCTACCAAGATATTTTCATCTATAGTCCTACCAATCATTTTGTAAAAACTCGCGTTGAACGATGTGGGATTCCTTAAGGCCCACCTTTCAACAAGTATTGCCCCATCAATCTCAGCACCTTCTTTGGGATATAGACTAGAGTTCCTTTTGAGTACCTAGAGGCTTGCATGTCTTAATGGCAAGTTCTCTCGCTGACAATCATGGGAATACATCAATGTCCCTTAATCGTCAGATCTTGCAAGTGGCTCGACATCAGCACATCCATTCGCACTTTGCAAGATGTACTCAGGTACCTTGGCACTCATTGACATCAATGATGAGTTTCCTCGCATTGGTTAACGACATTCATCAATGGTCGATAATCCAATGACTTCTCTTCATGCTCGACATCGACACATTAATTCGCATGACTAGAATTATACCATCGTATTTAGTAGCGGGTGAAGACTATACACTTTTCCATGACTCCATCAACAGTTGCAGCAGTATTTTTCCATCCATATGAGAGTACCATAGTTCCACTTCCATAGTTCCTCTTTTCCATGATTCAACAGTAGCAGTTTAGATTCCTCCACTTCATATTCTCTGATCCAGCAGTTCTAGCAGTCGCAGCTACAGTAGAATTCACCTTTCACATGATCATACAGCAGTGACATCTTCCATGCTCCAGTAGCCACATCATCCATATTCCTATTGCATAGTTCATCAACTTTTTGGGTAAGTGGAGGTATGTTGTTTTCTAATCTTTAAACATGAAATTCCTTAAGTGCTAAAAATAGATAAATTTGGAAAATTCCCTTACCTTAGTCTTCTCCTTTTCCTACACATACTACATCTTCAGTTGGGGGGGGGAGGATATTCATGTCATAATTCCATTTACATATTCATCATCTCATTTTACCATCAACCAATGTGTCTTTCCCAAACTAAACTATGTTGCATTTGATTCTAAAAGCATTGATATAAATTGGCATGATTCAAATATGAAGAAAAAAGGGATTTCTAAGTACATTGATGACTTATCATTTCTAGTACATGCATGTTTCTAATATTATGACTTGCAGCAAGAAAATAAGTAAAATGAACAAATGTTGTTAACACAAGAACCAACATTTTTCATATTGATGGTTGTCACACAAGAACCAACCATATAAAAAATATTAGTTGCCACTCATGTATCTCATCATGAAATGATTTATTATTACACATCATCATCATGAAAAGCCACAGCTAAGATGCCAAAAGCCTAAAGAGAATTCATGCAAAGTTGCATGAGGACATGCAACAAGTTCAGTTGGGGGGGAATGTTGGGTCGCAAAAATACGACACTTTATTCATCTTTCATATACCATTTATCACCTTTATTTCCATTTCATTCTTCCATAAAACCATAATTATCATCACTTTCATAAAACATATGGGTTTACATTTCCATTTTCCAAATTATTTATTTTGAGTATTTTTAAGAGAATTTGTGATTAAATACTAGAAAATTAACATATTTTCATTATATCTCAAAGTTGTATGAGTTTTGTGATGACTACAGGCATATTTGAAGATTTTCATAAAGTCAAAAATCGCCACCTAGCTTCAAATTCGAATTTCATCTTCAAGCTTTGATTTGGAGATAATCATTCAAGCTAACTTCAAGGAGAAGATCATGGATAGAATATCTTATCTAAGATATTTGTGGAGGATTTGAAGGGATAGGTTGAGAGAAAAGTGGATCTGTAATTATGAGTTTGTTATCTTTATTCATGTATAAATAAGTAGGTTATCTCCTCATTTGGGAGGAGGCCTCTCTCTAGAATAGAGAATAGAAGAATAGAGTGATTGAGCTTTGATTCATAGTCTTGTAGTTTTGAGATAGTGGTTTTCATTATTTGTCATGTATTGGATTGTTTTAATGCAAGATTTTACTTTCTCATAGTGG
This sequence comes from Picea engelmannii, assembly GCA_009831015.1. NCBI lineage: Eukaryota > Viridiplantae > Streptophyta > Pinopsida > Pinales > Pinaceae > Picea > Picea engelmannii. The sequence goes on from ML807649.1 coordinate 6,288, forward strand.
TTTGTCATTTACCTTTTTTTCGTGTGTTGTTGTAGATGCTTTTTAAATGCTTTCATTGGATTTAATTTACGCACTTTCATGTTTTCATAGATTAATTCTAGATTTCATGCTTTCATAGTTAGATTAAGTTTTTTTTCTTTCATAGTTAGATTATGTTTCATTTGATTTCATAGATTCAGTTTTAGTCTCAAGTTTATGTAGCAATAGGATAGTTTCCTTTCATAGATTAGTTGCATATTTTGTGCTTTCTTAGATTTAGATTCAATGACAGTAGTTTAATATGTTTCTTTTCAATCATTAGCATAGATTAGAAATCCTCTTACCCTGCATATACTTTGCGTACATCTCATAAGATTACGACTCCAGATTGATAATTTATGTCGCAATTAATATCATATAATTCACTTGATAGTATTCTAGTTGAGTGGACCTTATTAAAGTGTCAATTGATCCTTCCTCAAGCATAGAATTCATGTTTAGTTGTAGCATAGGGAAGGATTGGTTGACCCTTCCTCAAGCATAATATTCTCATTTAGAGAGACCACAAGGAGGTGTTAGTTGACCCTTCCATGAGCATAGTATTAGCATCTAGCTGTATCACATTCAAGGGTTGACTAACCCTTCCTCTAGTTTATTTTTCTTATCGAGGAGTGCTTTTGGGGAAAAATCCCCTATATTAGTGGGATTACTACAGCAAATATATGATTGTAAAAAGAGAAAATTCTAAAGAGAACATACAAAAAAGATATTATAACCGATTCAATTGAAATAACTAACTATATAGTGGGGGAATAAATATGAACTCACCATCGATCCTTTTTTCGATGTCATTCTCGAATCCCAGAATCTTCTCGCTCTTTACCGATAGTTTCCTATGTAGCTTGCAAGAATCTCAAACATACAATCCTACGTAGGGAGGTAGTTATACTACTAACTACCCATTAGTCTAATGAAATACAATGGAATGATCAAAGTAACTAGTGTTCTACAAAGCATATATGAAATGATTACAAATTAAACATTACAAATACAATGATTTTCAAAGGAATGAGATTCTATAAATATTCAACAGTTTTTATAGTTACATTGTATACCTGTCTTGTATGACACTTCCCTATCAACAGAGACTCTGGGTCACTCCACCCAAGCTCTTGCTATAAGGGTTGGTTTTGACTCTTGACTCACTAACTGACTCAAGGAGGATATAAGCAAAACTCCTAGCCAAATAAGAAGGTGATCAAAGAACCCTAGAAACAAGGGTTTCTGGGTCAATAACCAGCAGAAGTTTAGGTCTATATGGGCTTATAGACATGGCGGGTGTAGCCAAATGGATGTTTGATTTGCTATGCAATGAATCATTACATTTATCCTTGGACCAAATGATCTATTTATGTTGTCTCTAGTTGGTTTAAAGAGATAGTTGAGTACGGGTAAAAGGAGTTAAGAAACTAACCAAACCCATAACTCAACATTTAATTAGGAAAATATATATATATATATATATATATATATATATTAGGAATTTATTAGCATGTACGTGAATTTCCTTGGATAAAACCGTGTATACGCGTGTTTCATAACTGGCAGGGAGTGTACAAGTTCCAAAAAGGTGTTTTTTATAATGTCTTAAGGAGGTATGGGGAATATTTGTCTACAAGTAGGATAGGGACTAGGCCAATAAGAGCATCAATGCTTCAATGGTGGAAATTAATGCTATAACATATTCGCATATTGTGTGAGTTCAGAAGCGCAATTGATGGTCGAAATACATTATAAGTCTTCGAAGTGAAATAATCTAGGGTGAAGGTCACCACAATCCAATCTAAGAATAGAAACCAACAATAGAAACAAGTTAGAAAACTCAATTCCTAAGGTGGGCATACTCATGATCAGTTGTGATTACAAGCACGATTGTCATTCAAGTACATTGAGGACCCATGAATAATTTATATATATAAAGCAATGATCATGTCCATGAAAGAGATACACAATGGATCCATGTCAAATAGTGATCATAGACATGAAAGAGATACATGGTGGATCTATGTCTTAGAATCAGTGAAGGATATATGGGGGCAAGTGTTGGAAAACCGATCTTTCATGAATATCGATGTGAGGAGTGTTACTTTCCAATAACAACTTGAGCAACAACATAAAAGAGGTGATGCTAATACATTCTTGAGGTATTCAAATCAACCATCGTGGTATGAGTATGCACCATGCCAATAGATGTGTTGAAGTCGAAAAAAGTCAAACACCATTTGATTACCAGTCATTGATATATAGTGTTAACAAACATGTGAAAACCCACCAATAATGATAATGGGCGTCAAGGTATCTAGCACCATCTAACAAGTGAATAGAGGATCTAATGTAGAACACCTAGTAAAATCTATCGATCATGAGACATTGATGTATTATCACTATCAATAGCGAGGGAACCTGCCAGTGATGACTACAAGCCCCAAGGTATTAATTATGACTCTAGATCCATGTCCCAAAGCAATATGTGTTGAAGTCAATAGGAAGAGATCTATTGGAAGGAGGGAATTAAGACATCCCCCATCAACCAGCATGAGTGTTAGTAGAAGGACAAATATTTGGAAGGGCTTGGATGAAAGATTGAAAGGACCACCATGAAGTATGTCTCCTGCATGCACCAAATGTAAATATCACACGAAAAAGACCCTCTGAATAATAGTAAATAATGAAGACTACCGACAAAGGCGAGGAAACCATCAATGGGGACAAATGGAATCCAATGTACTTCATGAATCCCAATGTGTGAATAATGTTATTGTTGTCGAACATAAGGGAAACCACTCAGTCAAGGACCAATAATGGAATTTCATTTGTTGAGCACAAGATTATCTATCAATGATGTAAATAGGGTCAAGGTGTGACTCTAGATCAATTTCTCTAAGCAATTTGTTGTAGTCGATATGAGCTTAACCCATCGACAGGAAGTCAATGGGGACCTTCCATACCATCACAAGTATAGGACAAAGATACTTTCAATTCTAATATGTACTTGACACACGAGAAAGTCGAATTGCAATGCCAATAATTATGTGGAATGGTCGACACAAGCTAAAACTTCCTCTAAACAAGAACACGACACAATATGTGACTTAGGAAGCATGGACTGAAAATGAACATTGACATAAGTTTGTAATGCAGGAGGAAATGACAAACTCTCCATAGTAATTGGAAGAATAACCAACTGGAGGGTTACAACTCTGTGTAACTGGTTCAATTTCCTAAAGTCATAGTAACCCAAATTGTTAAGACTAGACTCAAGATTTTTTGTTTTGTTCAGAATCAACTCGATTGCTGCCAATAATGGTAAAGAAGACTCAGTCCCATGCACTTTTTTTATTATTTGATTTTTTTTTTCTTTTTCAGATTGGAAAGCCTGAAGAAAAATAATAAAAGAATGCTAAAATACATGGAGGAAACGAGTGTGGCAAGCAAGAAAACTAGTTCCAAGTGCAAGGAACATACCTATGCTCAATGCAAGGAAGCATGTGTGGGATATGGACACTCGAGGGAATGTTTCCTCCTAGGGAACAAGTGTCAAATTGAAAATAAAAAATTTGCAAGGCTAGTAACTGATGAGAATGCATAAGAAAATGGTTGAGCAATAGCAAGTTGAAACAGGAATTAGGCTCAAAAGTGCAAGCAGTGGAATGCAATGCAGTATTACAACTTAACACATAAGTATGGGATCCCCATGGGTAAATATCTAGAATAATATTGAGAAGAATATGAGACCTCAATGCAATTTCATGGTGGGACTAATAGGACTCCCAAGCCTAAGAAAAAACCTCAGCATGGGCACCAAAATGAAAAGTAGTTACTAAGTAGGATGCCCATTATGGTAGGCTCTACCATGAACTTAACGACATTTAAATTTGGTTACAAAGGTTTGTGTCGCCAAAAAGTGGGGTTGACCCTAAGGCAAGTGTATAATAGGTCACAAATCATGAAAAATGCAAGGTAGAGAATATCCTACCCTATATTCCAGTGAAGGGAACATTACCTTAACAAGTCAGAAAAAATTGGACCTGTGGATACAAAAACGTCACTCTAAACATCTTCCCTGCAAAAGCTCAACTTGAAAAGTCATATCGTGCAGTAATTTTGGTTCATTACGTATTTTTAAACTAAAAATAGTAAAAACTATTGAAAAGTGGGTAAAAACTTTTTTATAATAAGAAAAATTCTAACCCAAAAACACTTTATTTTAGTTTTTACCAAATTAGGAAATTCAAGTGGAAAAATCTTATGAACTTCCAAAGACCATAACGGGAGCTACAGTTGTCGAAATTCATTGCCATCAGAACTAGTTAAACAATATTGGATCCCTCTTCCTTTCTATCTAAGAGTTTTCCAATTTCTGCAAATTATTTTTTAGCATTTTCAATAGGGGCAGGCTCATACATGCCCTACTTTGGCACTAGGCACATATACTCTGCCATATACAAGTCCGTTCTTAATGGAAGTTGCATATATGCATGATTGTCATAAAATACAAGCACATATATGTATGCAATCCTTGAAAAAAAAAAATTTAACTTATCTTCTTATGTTTTGCAGAGCTCCAAAATGGTTATTAAGTGGAGGGAGAGAGAACATGAATATGTTGAAAAAGACATGATAGACAATTCGGAGATAGTATAGGCTCTCCAAGAATGCAAGTGGAGAAAATTTTTTGAATGCCCAAACATGCGAGTGCATAAAATATTCTTGAACATCTTGATCGGTTACTGGAACTCAGATGTGGATACGTTTATGATGGATGGTCGGTCCTTGATCATAGAGGTGGATGAAATTTACTTCATCATAGGTTTATCTAGAAAAGGAGATGTAGTTAACCTCAAGACTCGAGGGGGAATTGATATGACCATAGAGGAATACATAGAATCTTAACATGTCCCTAGTACACAATGAATATGGAGTCAAGTCTCGATTTTTAACATAGAGGACCTGATTCTGAAGGTTCTCATGTAGACCATTACTAGGATCGTCAGATCTGCCTCTTTGCACCAAGCATCGATGTTGCAAATGTTTTGTGTTGTTGAGCGTATGCATCTAGTGATATATGATTGGAGCACATATTTACTACATATACTAAAGACTCAAATCATAGAGTGCAAAAATGGAAAGATGAAGAAATTCATATACAACAACATCTTCTGTTCTTTTTTCTTCAAGAGAGTACCCACCATGAGCCCACGAATCTGTATGACACTGCATATAATCAGGGAACCATGTTTACTGTGATGGTCCACCTTGATATAGTGCATGGGAGGCGGGAAGCTAATAAATTCTCATGATGATGCATTTTATGACTGGTGGCCACGTTAGATCATTGTGGTTGATGACTATCCCTATGAAGGGATAAGTTTTTCCCGAGATCTAAATATGCCCGTTGATCCGGATTTAGGAGCGGAACGAACTAATTAACAGACTGAATACAATAAACATAGATATATAAAGAATAACACAGATATCTAGTGAACAATATATTCTATTAAATAATGAAATAGGCTGAAACTGTAAAACTGTAGAACTGAAACACTTGCTCAAATGGTGGTAGCTATCTCTGAGAAGAGATGTGGATGTTATGTGCATCCTTCTGAGAATAATGGATTACAATGAGGCTCAAGAGTAATTTTTGATATTACTCATGAATTCAAAAACCCTAGACATCCAAAAACCTAACCCTAGAAGGTGAAACACCAAAAGTCATGTGGGCCCCTATGGGTAATTTGGTGTAAGTTGGTACCTCAACTTCCCAGGGTCATAACTTTTGCATACGACCTCCATTTTAGGTGCATGATAGCCCATTGGAAAGGTCTTTCAGATAAATACACATTTTTTCATCAAACTCTGACTTTGTCTATAGTTTGACTATGGAAAGCCAAAAAAACACCATTTAGGCCTCCAAAACAGCCCTGGAAGTATAGCAAGATGTGTTGACATGAAAACATACAAAATAAGCTAGTTGGATTAGGTGAGAGGCCACCAGTATCCACCTGGAGGATGTGTGGGGCTTCAGACATCCCCAGAAGTGTAGAACCCATGATTACAAATAAGTACAGAAGAACGTTTTGAACAAAAACGGATAAGAGGAGCCATTTGGAATAGGTGGGTGGCCACCAATATCCACTTGGATCAATCCTCCCTCCTTAGGAAGAAATAGTCTCCACTGTGTTGAGTTCCCCCATCAGGTGAGGAAAATTCTGTTGGATTTTTCCCTGGGTGATCTACTTGCCTTGGCGTAGGAGTTTCCATGCCTTGACAACCTGATAAATTTGGATCCTCTGTTGGTGAGTGCCCTTGACCTGAGTGTCCACTATCTGATCAGTGGATGCTTTTTCTATGCATACAGGGTTGAGCTCTGTTGGTGTCAGTTGTTCTTCAATCTCTGAGGTGTCCAATAATGGTGGAAAATATGGTCGAAGGAGGTCCACATTGAAAATTGGATGTAGGCCAAGGAAGGGTGGGGTGTTGAGCTCAAAATAATTTCTACCCACGTCTTTGGTAATAGCGTAAGGCCCATAATGAAGTGGGTGAAGCTTTCAATGGGTCCTGGTGAGACACTCCTTCTGCAAATGTAACCAGACTTTGTCCCCAACCTGAAACTAGTGTGGTACCCTGTGTTGATCATGGTGTTGCATGTACTTAGCATTGGCTTTTTTCAAAATCTCCTGGACCTTTTGGAAGATGTGTTGAATCTGCTCAATGAATCTGGTGTCTTTGTCGATTGCAGACTGATCATGGGAAGAGTCTATCTGTGTGGTGGCAAGAGGAAGTGCAGCATCAATGGGTCCCAAGGGTTGGAATCCCAGACCCACTTGAAATGGGCTATGGTCGGTGAAGCTATGGAAATCCATATTGTAATTGTGTTGAACATAGGGGGGACTCTTGTCCCATGTATGTGGATGCTTAAAATTGTACATGTGCAGGATGTGCACAGTCATCCGATTGACGACCTATGTTTGGTCGTCTATTTGGGGGTGGAAAGCAGTGGATTTTGTGAGCTTGGTTTCTATTAGTGACCAGAGACTCGACCAAAATGTGTTGAGGAACTTGTTGTCCCCGTCGGATATGATGGTCTGTGGTATCCCAAAGTGGACCCACACTCATTCGAAGAAGATATTGGTAGTATCTGTCACTGCGATATTTTTCTTATAGGCTGTGAGGATGGCCATCTTTGAAAACCGATCAACAACCACAAATACATAGTTATTTATGTGCTTGGTGGACGGAAGGCCCCACATGTAATCCATTGAGATGGATTCCCAAGGCTTCTCAGGAGTAGGAAGAGGGGTGTATAATCCTTGCTTCTTGATGGTTGGCTTGTCAATGGCATAGGTAGTGCAAGATCTGATATACTTGCTGACATCTTGTCGAAGTTTTGGAAAATAAAAAAATTTCTGAAGAACGGCCACAGTTTTCTCCATGCATAAATGTCTTGCCATCTGACTGTATTGGGCTTCCTAAATCACCTTTGCATGCTCACTTGTACGAACAGAGAGATGGCCTAGGTGGCATAAGAGTTCATCCTAAATGTGAAAATCGGTGGCATTCGCGTCTGTACCCAATAGTTGATAGGTGGTGGTGATGTCTGGATCTTGCTGATAAAGTTGGGGCCACTTAGATGCTTCATGTCCACAGGAATGGAGCACAGTGGTGAGTGCATCCACAGGAGGTCGAATGAGGCAGTCAGTGACATGATTTGAGATATTTTTCTTATACTTGATGTTGATATGGAACTATTGCAGGTAGGTGGACCACTTTTGATGACGGTCGTTATGCAATTTCCCCTATGTTTGTATGAACTGTAGAGGCTTGTGATCGGTGTGTATGATCGTCTCTTTTCCCAGAATGTAATGTTTCCATTGACGATAGGATTGTACAATGGAATACATTTCCTTGTCATAGGTGGGGTATTTCCAGATAGTCTCTTAGAGTGTCTCACTATGGTATGCCACTGGATGACCGTGTTGAGTGAGAAATTCTCCCACGGCATAGTCAGATGCATCAGTCTCAATCTCGAAAATTTGTTGCATATCGGGCAAGGAGAGTACTGGAGATAATCACAAGCGATGCTTCAAATCATAGAATGCTCATTTTTGTTCCTTACCCCACACGAACTTGGCCTTACCACCACCCTTGGTCACCTGGCTGAGGGCCCATGCAATATGGGAGAATCCCAACACAAACCGTCGGTAGAAGTTGGCTAGTCCCAAGAAACTTCGAAGCTTGGTTAGTGTGGTCAGGGATGGCCAGTCATGGATGAATTGGATATTAGTTGGATCAACATGTACCCCATGCTCATCAATAATGTATCCCAAGTATTGGACATTTCTCATGCCAAAAGAGAATTTTTCCAAGTTGGCATATAGCTTTTGCTTCTACAAAGTGCTTAAAACCTGTTGAATATGTTGCATGTGCTCCTCCCATGTTCTATGGAAGATGAGGATGTCATCCAAATATACCACCACAAAGGAGTTGGTGAAGGGTCTCATTACATCATCCATCAACCTCATGAAAGTGGTTGGTGAATTTGTTAATCCAAAGGGCATGACTAGCCATTCGAAGAGACATTCTTTAGATTTCAAGGTTGTCTTCCATACATCAGTTGGTTCGATGGGAACCTGGTGGTAGCCATACTTTAGGTCAATATTGCTGAAGAAATTTCCCCCATTGATTTGGTCAAAAAGGTCATCAATCCCAATAATGGGGTATCAGTTTCTGACTGTGATTTTGTTTAAGGCTATGTAATCAATGCAAAGTCACCAAGTCTCGTCCTTCTTCTGCACCAGTACAATCGGGCTTCCGCAAGGGGAAGAGTTGGGCCTGATGTGCCCCTTTTGAAGAATCTCTTGGATCTGACACCTGATTTCTTCATTTTCCATCAGCGAGCGACGATAGACTATTCCATTAGGTAGAGGTGTGTCGGGGGTCAAATCAATTGGATGCTTGACTTGGCAGTGTGTCAGTACCCCTGTAGGTGAGGAGAAGATGTATTTGTATTCTTTCACAATCCCTTCCACTTGCTTTTGCTGCAAAGAGAGGCTATGTGTAGAGGCCATGTATGTGGTGGAGACCTTATGCTTATTGTGAGAACAGATCACAAAGAATACAAACTTCCCGGTCTATGAGATGACCTTACTGTATTGCTTAGCAGAGATTAAAGAAATAGCAGTAGGTGGCGCTACCTCTGGTATCTTGTACAATTGTCTACCCAAATTAATAATAACACTACAGGGTCTAGACTCATATACAGCATGATGATTCCACAAATATGGTTGTCCTAAAAGAAAATCACAAAATTCAAGGGCAGAAATATCACACAGTACCTCATCTTTGAAGGGCTTGATGTCGTAGGGAAGACGACATTGTTGGCTAACATGGAGATCTCTTCCTTGGAAAAGCTATCCGATGATGTAGGGTTGTGGGTGCAGTGTCGTTGGCAGGTCCAACCACTTGATGACCTCTGCTGAAATCAGGTTCTTCTGACTACCACTATCGATAATGAAATGAAATGGAGCCCCCTTTACCTGCATCTATGAGTGAAAGAGGTGTTCCCCTTCCTCTACTTATTTTGGTTCTCTTGGACAAAATTTGATGGTAACGAAAGTGGCACTAGGTTCAGCATCGATAATCCACTTCCCTCCTTCTAGATTTGATTCAGAATCAGAATCAACCTCTGACTCTGAAGCCTTCAGTTCAGACATGAGGGACTGCTTGGAGCAGCATTCTTCAGTGTTGTGCCAAGGGATTTTATGGTACTCGCACCATTTTCCCATGTCCTTCTTCATCTTCTCATTGCCCTTATTATGTTGCATCTTGGACTAGTTGTCCTGAGGGAGGCCATCTCAACTTGGTCCCTTGATGTGTGGGTTGGGGCTACCTTTTCCCTACTTCAACTGTGAGGGGTTTGCAGATCCAAATTCTCACCTTTTCAGCTTAAATGTTTGCTCGATCTTGACAGTGTATCGATAAGTCGCGCCCAATGAGGCAATGTCCAGAAACTCCATTTATGTTTGAATGTATCTATGCAAACAGCCATGGTATTTGAGTACCAAGTTACACTCAGAGTGTTTGATACCCAATTTGGTGCATAGGGTATGAAAAATATTGGTGAATCTGGTACTGTATGGTCCCTCTCTTGACGTAGGGTGGTCCATCTATTGTACTGGTCCTCGTAGCTTCCAAGAGGGTAGTATTGTTATTTAATGTCATCCTGGAAGGAATCCCATGTAGGGGCCTCCACAAACATTGCAGATTCATCCACGACCCTTTTCTCGGTGTAAGTATCCCACCAGTAATTAACATGGGGAACGGCCTTGAGGAGTGAAAAAGTGATCTTTTCCCTATCGGAAAAATTGTGGACCAGAAAATACCCTTCGAGCAGATTCAACCATTTATCTATAGCATCCGCATCTATCAGTCCTTCAAATAATGGAATATCAAATTTTACATGTACCTTGAAGGGGGTTTCATGGCTGCTTGATGAAGATGCTTCTCCTGTGGGTAGTCTTCGAAGGATTTGCGTGAATTTGTCCATCATTTTTTCCTTTGTCACATGAGGTCTTCCTCGAGCAACATTTTAATAAGATCTCTTGCTCCGTCATTTTTATTTTCGTCCCCCATGGATTGTTTTTGGTCTCGGCACGGTCGATATTGTAATGGTTTGATTGGTTTGAGTCTGAACTTCTTGTGCCCAGATCTTGTCGGGGACATGCACGAAGAAAAACAAATGAAGAGAAGACTTCTCTGATACCACTGATCTAGATTTAGGAGCAGAACGAACTGATTAACAGATTGAATACAATAAACATAGAGATATGAAGAATAACATAGATATCCAATGAACAATATCTTCTATTAAATAATGAAATAGGCTGAAACTGTAAAATTGCAGAACTCAAACACTTGCTCGAATGGTGGTAGTTATCTCTGAGAAGAGATGTGGCTTCTACGCGCATCCTTCTGAGAAAAATGGATTACAATGAGGCTCCAGAGGCCTTTTTGATATTACTCATGAATTCCAAAACCCTAGACATCCAAAAACCTAACCCTAGAAGGTGAAATGCCAAAAGTCATGTGGGCCCCTATGGGTAAGTTGGTGTAACTTGGTACCTCAACTTCCCAAGGTTGTAACTTTTGCATACGACCTCTATTTTAGGCGTGTGATAGCCCGTTGGAAATGTCTTTCAGAGAGCTACACATTCTGCCATCAAACTCTAACTTCATCTGCAGTTTGAAAGTGGCAAGCCAAAAAAACATTGTTTAGGCCTCCAAAACAGACCTGGAAGTACAGCAAGATGTGCTGACATGAAAACATACAAAATAAGCCAGTTGGATTAGGCGAGAGGCCACCAGTATCCACCTAGAGGATGTGTGGTGCTTCAGACATCCCCAGAAGTGTAGAACCCACAATTACAAAGAAGTACAGAAGAACGTGCTGAAGAAAATGGACAAGAGGAGCCAGTTGGAATAGGTGGGTGGCCACCAATATCCACCTGGATCACCCATGGCTCCTAGTGTAGTGTTGGGTGAGATTGGTAAGAAATTTTTAAATTTTCAAAATATTTAATTTGTATTTATTTATTTTAATTATTTCAATAGGTAATCCAAATATATTTTTGGCATGGATTAAAGCTAACAAAATGTCATGAATGTGCAGATATCGAACCGAAGAGGCCAGAGGGGTACCCTCATCACCGACGCTAAGAATGTTATGAAGCATAGCCAAGCGGAGATGTCAAATAGATGGAGAGGACTTCGAAAAAATCCCAAATAAATCTGGAGCACCTCATCCAGCAAATTCCCATGATCCAGATCGAGGATTTGTTGTAGCATATGCAATAGCAAGTAGTATATGTACCACGGGCCTGGGTACAGTTGTTTCAGCTTCTAGAAAATGTCATAGTGTTCTACAGAGACACACATGCGGGGGTAGGGCCCTTAGCATTGATAGTATATCATCTTTTTGTATATCCTATAGATGGACATTCAGGGCTAGAGGCCTAGATTTTGTAACTTATAATCCATATTTTGTACTTAATGGACATGGAAATAATATATACATATCTATTTTTGCCTCGTTACAAATGTTTTATATACAATGTGTTCTAAATGTATGTTCTTCTAACTTTATATGTGTGACAAATTCCAATCCAATACATAGTTAGTGTATGCATCAGACATGAAATTTTCACTTCTAGAAACATTATTATAAGTAATATACATAAAATTTTGTTCTAGAAGAGGTACCCCAAGGAATCGTCGGAGCAACGTAGGATCGCATAGATGGTATTGATCGTTTAGTTGAGACACCACCAACTGGGAATCTAGGTGAACCTATAAACATGAGATACCATGTGCAATATCATCTCTTAGTAGTGCGATCACAATTCTATATTCAGCCACATTATTCATTTATTTCCCCATACAAGTTCCTCCAGATACAACCACTTGGCCCAAAGGTGAATAAGTGACACACGTGAAAGAAGCAAGGTTTCGAGTGTGACAGCTTGAGCCATCTACAAACATGACATAGACCAATAAATCTAGATACATATGAAAATCAAGCAGAAATAATATAAGGAATTGAGAACAAAAAGAGAGAAAAAACTAAAAATACTATCAATGTACAATAATTACAACAGGAAAATGCCCAGGCAGGGAGGCTCAAGCGTAGTACCTCTTGAGGTAGAGCCCATTTTTGGGATCTGGCAGCACATTACCCTTGTAATAGGATAACTCATAGGATCCTTTGTGAAGGGAATGCCTCATAATGTAAGGACCATGCCACATCATATTGAACTTGCCTACCCCTAACACGTCCTTGTCCTATTCGTAAACCAGAACTAGGTCACCCTCAAAAAATAACCTTGGGCGGAAAGAATTTCCATATTGAGAATCGACATGCTTCTTTTGAGTCTCATTTGTTGTAGCAGCATCACGATGTTTATCATATTACTTCTCTAAATGAACAATATGTTCTTCTAAATATTTTGTGTCAAGCAGAAGCTCAATCGTGATATTTAACGAAGGAATTTCACATTTAATACATATGACCGCTTCCACCCCGTGAATGAGTTGGAAAGGTGAGAATCCTGCAATGGTCTTGAATGAGGTTTAGTACACCCATCATGCTAGATAAATCATAAAATTCCAATTAGATTTACTTTTATTGACAGTACGTTAAAGTATAGTCTTAAGAGACTTATTTACAACCTCTACCTAAGCATTCGCTTGCAAGTAATATGGAGAGGAGTGCTCCTGCTTGAATCCCAATTTAGATGATAACTCTGACATTATTCGGTTCTAAAAGTGATTTCCATGGTCAGTGATAATCTCTCTTGAAACTTCAAACCTGTTGATAACTTAATTGAATAGAAACAAGGTTGTTGTCTCACCATCATTCACAAAAGTAGGCATGGCCTCCGCCCACTTTGTAAAGTAGTCAATGGACACTATGATATAATGATGCCCCTAGTCAAAGGCAGGTGGCATGTGGTGAAATTAATTCCCCACTTTGTAAATGGACCAATGGTAATGACGGGAAATAATGGAGCAGGATGCATGTTCTTTTTCTGAGAAAAAATATGGCAAGGATGGCACCTTTTGACTGCCTCAATACAATCCTAAAATATCATCAGCCAAAAGTACCTGGCACGCAATATTTTTTGGGATGTATCCAACCTAGATATATGACCGCCACATGCTCCACTATGGAAATCATTAATTATGGACTTTTCTTCCTCATGGTTCAAACAGCAATGAAGAATTGAATCAACCCCACGGTGATACAAAGTGTCATTGATAATGATGTAATTCTTCACCTAATGGTGCATTCAACATCGGTCATCACGTGAATGGTGCGAAGAAAAATTCAAATTCTGGAGATATATTAGGATATCTCCATACCAAGGATTGTTGGAAGTGATAAGGAAGAGATGATCGTCCGTAAATGAGTCTGTAATTACAATTTCCTCATCCTCTTGGGGAAACTCTGACATCAACTCAGTGAAAACCAATGAATTTTTGGACTTGGAAAAAATAAAGTCCAAGTCAAATTCTTGTAGAATGAAAATCCACTTATTGTATTTTCCCCTAATTATATGTCGTGTGAGGATGTATTGAAATGGATTGGCATCCACAACTACAGTGGTTTTCCATAGTAAAATTTAATGTCATAACCTCTAGACAATGTGAACAATTTCCAAGGATAGCTTCTCGACATGTGAATAATTTAGTTCAGGCCCAATCAGACCACAACTAAGATAATAGATGACATGTTATTTCATGTTATCATCTTCCTGAACCAATACCATTACAACTATGGATTTTCCTATCGTGATATACAACAAGAAATCCCTACTATAATATGGAGGACTGAGCATAGGGGTAGACATGAGTGTGTTCTTAAGTGCATCAAAAGATCATTCCTTGAAATCTTCCCAAACAAAGGGAACCCCTTTTTTCAACAAGCACATAAAGCCCTTGGTGATGTTATCATAGTTTTCTATGAAATGTCAAAGGAAATTAGCCTTTCCTTGAAGACTTTGTAACTGACGAATATTACACAGGGGAGGAAACTGAACTATTTCCTCAAACTTTAAAGAATCAACCATGATCCCTTTGTTAGATACGATAAAACCCAACAGACACCCTAAAACAACACAGAAGATGTGTTTGTTTGGATTTAGACAAATATGATAGTAATGGAATCTTTCGAAGACAAACCTAAGATGTGTTGGATGATCTACCCTCTTGCGAGAGTGAGTTGCGAGGTCATCCAGATACACTTCGACAATGTGCTTCAAATCGTGGAAATAAAATTACATGGATCTTTGGAACTTAGATCTTCCATTTTTAAGGCCAAAAGGCATCTTCTTATATGAAAAATTCCCCCAACGAGATATGAACGTTGTCTTATGTTGATCCTTGGGCTAGATCTGAATCCGATTATATCTAGAAAATCCATCCATAAAGGAAAAGATTTTGCTTCCTACACACTCATCAATAATCTAGTCAATGAAAAGTTTGGGGAAGTTGTCCTTCTGACAAGATTTATTCAGATCATGGAAATCCATACAAACATGTATGTTTCCCTTGTTTTTATCAATAGGAATGGGGTATGACACCCATTCAGTAAGAGGAACCAGGTAAATAAAAGTCACCTTCAACAGATTTTCTACTTCAGTATTTATAGCTACCGCCTTCCTGGGATTTATTGGTCATAACTTTTTTCGAATAGGATTGGCGTTCTCATATGTAAAAATATCATGTTCAACAATGTGGGGGTTGATGCCTCGAATTTCCTCGTAGGACCAGGAAAAAATGTCACGAAACTCTTTAGATAAAGAGGTATACATACAGATTTCTTTAGAAGAACAGTATGCACCAATAAAAACGTTTTCTACTATGCCAAGGATTTTAGAGATGTTGATCAGAAAAAAAATTGATATGTTATCCATGTTCCCCTCAGCATAAAAATGTTCTTTTCTAAGGGATTCACAGATTTATTAGCACCTCTAGTCACAGTTGATCGAAACTCTCCGCTTTCGACTCGATTGAGATATGGAAGGAAATATGATAGATGATGCAGATATTCCAATGGTCATTTTGGCCCTGTCATTGCTTCTATAATAGCTTCGTCAGAAGGAAAGACAGTGTCAAGGAAATTGATAGAAGTTGAATAATTTTGGGCCAAAATGGGATATGGATATTGATCCTCTACTACCGTCCATGAATAAATAGGATCAGATTCTGCAATAACATGTTGGATTGCTTGATAAGTGATCTCTGGTGCAGATAGTGGCATGGCCATCCCATCATACACAAGACCTTCCACTAATTCAGACAATGAGGTTAACACCCATGGATCTTAAAAATGTGTAGTTCTAAATTAACCTAACCTTGCAACGGGAACCAAGGGGCTCGAATTTTCATAGTCGACTGGGGTAGCATGAATGTATGAAACTGGTGCTAAAAAATTGAAGGCTCCCATAAGTGAAGGACACATTCCAACACTAACGCTCTTAGTTTATGTCTGAGATTTTTTGATCAACAGGACCATAGATCCTGTATTTTCCATGGATTCAAAGAAGTTGAATGACATTTGATCTATCGTTATTAACTTCCCTTCATGAGGGAAGAATAAAACTTGAAAAAGCAATGCGACAATAGCCATCATTGCGTAGATCCAAATCCTTCCTAACAAAAGGTTATAGTTGAGCGGAGCGTTGACTACTTCAACTTCAAAAAAAGCAATATTCCCCCCTAACTAGACAAGAAAAGAAGAAATAATATCATGTGATCTAAATGATCGTACATCAAATGTGATTTAAATATTAGGAGACAGGGTAAGCTCAAAGGAACCAATTTATTTCCATCAAGACAACGACATAACGCATGTCAAAGCACCTTCATCAACAACAGTTCTTCCAATAATTTGTTTCACATACACAACATTAATTTGGAAGGCTACATGGTAGGGAAGATGAGGCTTGACCTCTAAAACATCAAACTTCATAACAAGTTATCTAGAAGAGTCAGCAACCCCTATCACAGACAACAATGTAGCTTGTTACGCAGGGAAACTTTGTAGCACCTCTAGTGCTGAGATTGCACATGGTGTCTGGGCCAAGTCCTCAACCATAGAATAGTCGGGCACAACTCGACAATTCAGGTTGTGTGACACATGCTTATACACACTTTAAGTATGCATGGCATTGTTTCCTTTTCAAGCTTCTCTATATGGAGAGAAGTCGGAGGACCTGAAGTTTCTTTCCCCTTAGACATCAACCCAGGATTGTTGTAATCACAAGTTTTGGTCGACAAATCAACTTCCTCCACTTTATTATGGTTCAACATATTGCTAAATGACATTGATTCATCTGACAAGGGTGGTTTTTGGGTGCCCCTTGCACATTTTCATTAGAAGAGACCACCTGCAAGCTATGTCTGTGTGGGAACAGGTTCTTCAACATAGCAGTTTGTTGATGCTAAAAGGCATTGGGCATCTCCCATCTTTGGGCACCGATGGCTAAGGTGATATTCACTACAAAGATTGCAAGGTAATTTCACCTTCTTCTTCCCCTTCTTATCCCCTCGATCATTTACATAATATTTTATATGTTTATTATTGTTGTTTCCACCTCCTTTCTTATCCTTTCCCTTTTAGTCTTCCCTCTGAATTGTTGGGTACCCTTTGGGGCCATCGATTGTACATCGTGAACATATGATGACTGGATGATGGAAACACTCCAAGTCATGGCTTGACTAGATTCAGATGGATGAATCGTCATATGTTGTATCTAGTTTGTAACCAGATCTGTAGTAGTGCTTTTTATGGACCCAACAATGTTTTCGGCATGTGGTTTGTTCTTTAGTTTCAAAGGATTGAAACAGAATCGTAGTTCATCCGGTATAACCTTGTAAAGCATCCCATATTGTGAGTAGATTAAATCTAGTTGTTGGGCCCTAAATATCACCTCTTGTTCAAAGAATTCTCTTGATGTAGATTCATATTTAGAGATGTAAGGCAATAAGGACTTGTGGAACCATTCCAACAAGAAATCATAATGGACTTTGGATCTGATCAGCCTCTTTCACCTCTATCACTCTTGGATATGATCTGATATGTGAGTGTATTTGTCCTATCTAAGTGTGGAAAAGAGATCATTCTTGGCATCGTACTGGAAAGGAAGCTAGAAGTGACTAAGGAAGACCAAGGCTAGATCATGAAATGTGAAAAATGTCGCACCATCAAGTTCAATGTACCATTTCACTATGACTCTTGTAAGAGTATGCTATAATATATGAATCAGGATGGAATCATCATTTAAATAATTCGATGAACACCATAGATGGAAATTCATCACGTGGTCACCTGGATCCTCGCCATATTTACCCTCGAATTTTGGAATTTACGAAGGAAACTTGGTGGGGATTGGAGGCCAGTTCGAATCATGGAAAACCATATCATTCATGAGTTTTGATAGGTCAAACAAGTTTAATGTTGCCAGAAAAGGTAACCTCGACGGGGGTCTAGAATTCCAACTAGTCGAGTTGGAGATCACGGGTTGAGTACCTACTGAAAAAGGATAACTTGGGTTGTTACTGGCACCAAGTTGCCAAGAATATTTTGCATATGGGTCAGGGTTTTGAGTAAAACCTTTATGACCCTTGTTATATGGAGGAAAACCTCCACCCGTCTATTTCCCATTAGAAAAAATAGGGTTTCCCCCAGTCGACATCCCTTGCAAAGGGAAACTCCCTTGCATTGGATAGTTTTGACCGAGAAAGGTGTTTCCCCATGAAAACATCCCATGCAAAGATAAGATCCTTGAGTGAGATTCCATTGGGCTTGGAAGGGGTACTTCCCCCCTGTCGACATTCCAAAAAAGGGAAATGGATTGTTCTTTAACCCACCAAATAACATGAACAGGTTAGAAGAAGACGGCATGCTGACGGATTGAAATCCACCACCCATAGGACCGTACCACCCCACAAATGTATTATGTATGGAAGATATAAAATACTCACTCCTGGGCGAGGGGAATGATGGAGGTATGTGCCCTCCACCCCAAGGAAAGGTTTGGAGGGGAGTTAAAGAAATCCCTACACTAATATTACTACTTTGGGGGAACAACTGAAAACCAGCAGACATGTTCTACATGTTAAGTGATGGCATCCCAAATGAAAAAGTGTTAGATATAAATGGTGATGAATAGACCACACTTGGTGGCAGAGTGAACATGACTATCACGAGGAAGAGATACTGATCAAAACAGATACCATGGATTAAACCACGTTAGTCATTTGGTTAGATATGAAAGGAGGTAGGATTCCTTCTGACACTATTGCTGACGTGCGGGTTGCAGGGACCCCCGAACCAAATGATTCTAAAGTTCATTCCATGATGTCCCACCAAAGAGGGTGACTGTCAGTCTAATCTAACCCAAGATCTAGAATCTACGAGACAACTAGATCGTGGGATCCAGTCAGTGGAGGGTTAAAAGGATGAGCAAAACCTTCATCTTTGAGATCCATTATTTATGTAACCTCCAATGTAGAATCATTTGTTTCTATAGGCTCAATCTTTATGATTTCAATGGGACTAGTTGTTATCAGATAAATCGGTAGGTGCAGGCACTAACTGATCGCCCTAGATCCACCTATATCTAGAACAAAACACACCAGAACATGATGCTTTCCTTAAGTTTTAAATATTGAATTTACTAACTAAAGAGGGATAGGTGACATACCATTTAAATGTCGCTTCCTCTCGCTATCGCCATCCTAGCTTCATTCCAATGCTCATACAATGATGAACCTGCAAAAGAACGTAACCAACCAAAGTGATAGTAATAGCATGAACTCAATATAAACCTATGTACGTGATCAAGGAATCATACAATAAAACACAACAAGATTTATAGGAAAGAATCATATTATTGTATCATATTAAATGTGAAAGAGAGATTACAACCATAGCCTTGATTTCATAAGGTCCCTTCCAACTATCCTTCATTCCCCACAGACTTCTTGCTCCAAGGATTTTGAGACCATGGATCCGATAGCTACCCACAATCTATCTTGACAAAGCAAATCTCAAAGCCACTCTAACCAAGCTAACAACTCCAAGCCAAAAACAACTTAGCCATTCTCCATGAGAGATCCTCTCCTTTTATAAGTTGAAGAGGATAAGGTGAGGAGGTTAGGATGATCCCACTAAATCATGAAAGTGAGTAAGATCCAAACCATACAGATGCCACCTCACCATGGAAGTTTCTCCTTATAGAAGATTCGAGAAAATGCTCGTTTTTCCCACATGTAAGAATTCTCACACCTACCTATAGAGCTAATTGTGAACTCCTCATGACCTAGCTATGATGCAACCTGTGAGAATCAGGCATTCTCACACCCTAGCTATAATGCATCCTGTGAACTTCACTTTTTATAGGGTTTTTACAAAGGAAAATGCAACTTCTTTTCTCAGAAAAAGTTCTTCTCCCTTCTTTCTTCGGGAACTTAGGCCACTGACCCCTCTGAAGACTACAGATAGGTTTACATCATTAACAATCATAGGGATGAAGAAAATAATGTGTAATAGAGAGCCCCCCAAAGTGTGAAGTTAGAACAGAGTGATGGCTGAAATACTTTGTCGAGTGTGTGTAGGGAACAAGGAACAGTCGGTCGAAAACCTGTCAACAAACAAGTAAATACAGTACAATAATACATCATCACTGAGGTAGGCATTCCCATACTCAGAATACAAATGACTCAGAACATAAATGCCGACATGAAAATATCCATGTCAAGTAAGACAAGGGCATGGCCACCAAACATACACCATGGATCCATGCCATTATGAATCAAATTTGAACATAGCCACCAAAAATACACTGTGGATCTACGTGTTAAAGTTTCAAATTTGAACATAGCCACTAGACATACAATGTGGATCTATGCAACAGTACATTGAATATACTCCAACGCAACCTGGATCTGTCAGAAAATATCCAGGGTCTTCATCTCCGCCACTCTATAGTACGAATCTAACCATGTGAATACATGTGTTGAAGTCGAACATGGTAGAAACCACTTGATTACCTGTCATTAGTGTATACCATTAAAAAGTGCGAGGGAAATCACCATTAATATCAATGACTCCCAAGGTACACTAGTACAATGCAACGAATGTGAATAAACGAGTTGAAGTCAAACACTCGGCAGAATCTCTCGATCATGGGTCAATAATGAAAACCCACTATCGAAAGCAAGGAAACCTGCCATTGAGGCATGCAAGTTCCAAGGTACCAATTAGTTTCTAAGTATAATTCCTGGATAATGAGTTGAAGTCGACAGGAAAAGACTCGTCACAGGAGGGCCTTAATGTATCCCACATCAATGACTCGAAACGGGTAACAAGATTTGAAGTAGATCAGAGTAACAAGTGATTCAGGACTGACTCAGGGATGGCCGATGCAATAGAAGGCTTAAAGACTGTAGAAATGGCCAACAAAACAGAAGGATTTTTGAGTTGAACTTCATTTTGAACATATTGATGACACGACAATTGTCTTGGAAACACTGACTCAACAACAGGGATCACAGACCAATTTGTAATCTTATAAAGGAGTATGATCAGGAGACAAGTGGATTTTCAAACCTAGACACAAGGTGAGTGAAAGGGTGTCATGTTCAAAAGTGACTCTTCCATGGAATACAGGTTTAGACACATTTCTTTCCTAATTTTTTCCCCCGCCATTTCTAGCAAGTACCTCTTTATTTTTACGCAAGCTTGAGGAGGATAACATATGCTTGTCAATTTAAGCTCATCCTTCAGACAATTCCCTCAGAGTATGTTTAACGAACCCTAAGAAGGAGTGGTTTGGTCTCATATGGGTCTTTCGTTGTTTATTCAACAAGTCCAAAGAAAGAAAACTCAGGGGTTTTTCATGTTTAGAGAGTCTGAAAAACACTTAAAGAGAACTCTCTCAGTTCCTTTTTCATAAAGTAGTCTAATGAGACCGAAAAAGAGATAAACTATCCCTCAATAGACATTTTCGTCAAATACTTTAACAAGCATGAAAAGAACAAGGTCGCTCGGTAATCTTTTTATGTTTAGAGAGTCTGAAAAGAGCTTAAAGGGAACTCCAGTGGGTTCCTTTTTCATATAACCTTTACAAGTCCAAAAAAGTGATAAAAGTATACTTGGTTACATTCTCACGTATTTACTAGAACGAGAAAGAACAAAGACTAAGCTCAGTAACTTATTCTCATGTATTTACGAGCATGAG
>ML807649.1:28201-43172 GCA_009831015.1 Picea engelmannii
CTTGGACCTGGTTTCATTTTTACACAAGCTTGAACCAGAGGAAACTATGCTTGAGGTAGGTGGTTTCATTTTTACACAAGCTTGAACCATAGAAAACTATGCTTGGACTTCCCAACACATAACACATGGATGGTTGGTACTTAACCCCCAACTTAAGAAGCTAGCAGCTCAACTTCAGCATGAAGTCCAGAGGCTGAGGCAAACGCCCCCCAAGCTTCATTTCATCCAACTGCAAAAGAGAATGAAATGAAGCTTCAAATACTAGATGAAGGACTTGACTCAAATAGAGAGGGGGAAAAACTATTTCATTTTTTAATGAGCTTGGCACAGAAACAAGAACTATGCTCGTAACCTCTGTTTCATTTTTTAACGAGGTTTCCACAGAGGTGAAAAAACTATCCTTGTAAGTGGTTTCATTTTTTAACGAGCTTGAAATCAAAAAACCATGCTCAAAGACCTTTGTTTCATTTTTTAATGAGGTTGCCTCAAAGACGCAAAAATTATCCTCGAAAGTGGTTCTTCTTGATCATGGATTCCAAGAGGACGATGCTCCAGAAGGAGACCATGTCAAGGGACAAAACTCGGTCATGGATTCCAAGAGGTCTTCACTGGAAGGAAGAAACACACTCTGGAAGAGCACCATGTCGAGGGTCGTGATAGGAGTAAAGAGATCAGGCTCTAACAACCCTATCGAAGAGATCACCATGTCAACTAATGGATCTAAGTCATCAGAACTTGAAGCCATGGGAGACAAAGCCACATAATTGACCTATGGCGGGGGCGATACCATCTGCATATAATAACCATTCAGGGAGGCAATCCAGGTGGGGTCAATGAATGAAAGTTGATCAACAGTCACAACCCGTCCATCGTGAGGGAAATATATCACACGAAAAAGAGTAGACACAATAGATTTCATGGCATAGACATAATCTCGCCCAAGGAGTAAAGAAAAATCCAAGGGGTCTTGGACTACCATGACGTCAATAAAGACATTTTTCCCTCCCAAAGTTATAGGAAACTGAGGAAGGGTCCCTAAAGGTTGACTAGTTCTTCTGTTAAAAGCTAACAGATTCTGCGTAACTAGTGCAAGTGGAGGACAACCCAAAGCTTGCCAAGCAAAAGAGGACAAAATACTAATGGATGCACCTTCATCTATTCGTGTCTGAGGAACGTCTCGACCACAAACCTATACTATAATCTAGAAAGGAATGAGAGAGGGAAGACGAGGTCCAGTTAGCACACCCCAATCAAAATGGATGGCCTCATAACTTGGAGGGGGTTCCACGGGAGAAGGAGGAATAGCCCTCGGCATGGTAGATTCTGTATCAACGAGAAAAACATGGGCAGTATCGGGTTTACTCTCTAGCGGAAGAGTGGGATCGACCGATGACGAGATCAGATCGACCACTTGAGTTTCATTCGCCAAGGGGATAATGGGGTCAACAGATGGAAACAGATTGACCACTTGGGTGACACTCTCTAACAGGAGAGGGGGATCGACCGAGGATGGGATCGGATCGACCACTTTAGTTTCACTCTCTGAGGGGAGAGTGGGATTGACCGAGGATGGTATCAGATTAACCACTTTTTCAACCGGTTCAACTAAGGACGTGACCAGATTGACGACATGATCAATCGGATGGACTAGTGAAGGGACCGGAGTGATCATTCCATCAAGTATAGGGGGGTCAAGAGTAATCTTGTGATAAGCATCTATAATTTGAGGTTGTGAAATGGTCATGTCTTCTAGTGATTTTGAGGCTTCATCCATATGAGGGAAAAGGTGAGTGAGATGACTCCCTTTGCATAACATGCACAGAAACTTGACTCTACTTTTCTTCTTCCCAACGGTATCTTGACTAGTCGACGGGAAGTCAATAACATGTTGTTCAGAGGTTAACGACATGGGATGGCGAGGATGTGTAGACCATGCTTCTATAACCATGGATAGACCAAGGCATTCCTTAAGAAGATGTCTACCTTTACAAACCCTGCAAGGGTGCTTGGGCTTAAGAGTTGTTTGGGTGATCTTGACATCATCAACACTCCTAGCACGATTAACAATAATTGGTTGCTTTCCAACATGTTTGACAGTGGTTGGAGGTTTTGACCCTTGTTTATCTTTCTTCTTCTTAATCTTTCTTTTCTTCTTCTTCTTATTCACCAGGTTACTAGATTCAGAACTTTCACTCGACGAAGAAGATGAAACGGAAGGCGACCTTGCAAGTGAAGAAGGTGAAGAATACCTTACTGGTGAAGAAGGTGAAGGATCAACATGAGTTTGATGTTCTTGGGGGGAAGTGCTTACAACCGAAGCACTTACTGCATTTGGGATTACAAGAGTGGAAAACAACCATACCGGTAATCCAATTGTGAGACCTAGAAGGCTCAAAGTAGCGATGTGAGGAGGACCAATGTTTCCATAAGAAGGAAAAACAAAAGGTTCCCCTGGAAAAGGGGTTCCTTCATTGGTCATTCCAGGAACTGACGCCATTAAAACAGAGATCCAATCTAGAGTCCACTAGGGAAAACAAACAACACACGCTAAAAATCTAGTAAGAAAGAAAGCAAACAAAACCTTCTCACAATGAACGCACTAGTTGGTGATGAAATCCAACGTCACGAGAACAAAGTAAGAAGGGATTGAGATAGAGCGGGTGGAAAATTTACATTGACGGCCTGCTTAATGGACTTACACCCTGGTGCAATCTCCCACACATAATAGTGGGTATACCCTCCAAGGAGCCCGAGTGAGTTTCGCCAACGTCAATTCCAGGTACCATGAAGACTTGCCCCTCCACAGTCACCTTGTGTAAATACCCTAAAGAGATAGGTGACTAAGGTTACCAATCACTATAGTGATGCCTGGGGAAACAGTCGACAGTCCGATCCATGCGCAAGGGCAGGGTATCTAGCCCAAAATCAACTTGAAAGGATTCCACTCATCATTGTGGTTATACCTCTCAAGAGACCCCATAATACGTGCAAACTCTACACCAAGACCAACAAAGCAGGGTGAGTAACTCTGCCAGTCTCAATGCGACCTCGTGATTTACCCTCATGTTAGAAGGGCTTCCCAGGAAAAAATGTAATAAGTGGATTTAACCGCTTCCTAACTCAAGATTCTATGTTTGTTTGCAACTTTGGAAAGTTATCTTTCACACCTATTTCAAAGACCTACAACTAATCTAATGTAGGTTTGCTACCAGAAATTATAAAAAATGTCTAATCAGTTTTTATAAGCACTTTATTTTATGGTTGTTGTTACTCAAGAGGAAAATGGTGTGGACAATATGGTGTTTTGACCAACTCAAAAATTATGCAAAGAGATGAAGATGTAATCCTTTCATTTCAATGAAATATATGCTACGAGAAGGAGAAAACATTTATCATTCCCATATGCACGATGTCCCAAAATTTATTAAACTCATCAATATAAAGATTCTCAAGAAATGAGAAAAAGGTATGGTACACCAATGCATGATTCATGCCCCCCCCGGCCATGAGGGGGAAAATTTTTCAGAATTTAAGACCAAAAAATGCCAAGAATCATGCAATTTCTCTACTTCAAATGCAAGGATGCCCCCAATCTAATATAAAGCAAGAAATTAAATCTTTTTGTTTCAAAAATTTCATTAAAAGCAATAACGAACTTTCTTAAAACAAAGAAACCCAAACTAAAAGTTTTCTTTTAAAGAGAACTATTCAGAAGAAATCTGATCTTTCCCTAAACAATTATAAAAAAAACACAGGCTTGGGAATTGAAAGACACTCAAAGCAAGAGACTAATCCTTCAAAACCAAACCTAGCAAAGATGGATTAAAAGCAACTCAAAGAATGTCAAGTAGACTATAAACAAATCAATATAGGTTCCAAAAGTTCAATCCAGCTGATCAAAGAAAAAATGGGCATCAAAAGATAGGAAATCCTAATTCCAAACAAAAACTTCAAATGGGTTTGTAGCCTAGCTATAGGGTGCAGTGCAAAAATCAGTGGAGTTCACAAGCTGGACACAGGTAGGGTGTGAACATGTCACATTGGATTACACAGTAGGGTGCAAACTTCAATGATTCTTGCAGGCCACAGAAAGGTACAATGCGAGAAGGTTTGTAATCAAGCAAATTTTGGAAAAAGGACATAACTTTTGAGTGAACTTCTGGATCCAGGGAGTCTATAAGGATGTCCCATAGACTCAGAAACCAGAAAACAAGCAATCAAAAGAAGGGAAACTAGACTAACTACGAAACAATTTGTTTCCCCAGTATGGTCACCAATTTTTTTATCGGATAAATTGGTAGGTGCGGACACTAACTGATCTCCCTAGATCCACCTAGATCTAGAACAAAACACACCAGAACATGATGCTTTCCTTAACTTTTAAATATTGAATTTACTAACTAAAGAGGGATAGGTAGCATACCGTTTAAACACTGCTTCCTCTCGCTATCCCCATCCTAGCTTCATTCCAATGCTCATACAATGATGAACCTGCAAAAGAACGTAACCAACCAAAGTGATAGTAATAGCATGAACTCAATATAAACCTATGTACGTGATCAAGGAATCATACAATAAAACACAACAAGATTTATAGGAAAGAATTATATTACGGTATCATATTAAATGTGAAAGAGAGATTACAACCATAGCCTTGATGTTGTAAGGTCCCTTCCAACTGTCCTTCATTCCCCACACACTTCTTGCTCCAAGGATTTTGAGACCATGGATCTAATAGCTACTCACAGTCTATCTTGACAAAGAAAATCTCAAAGCCACTCTAACCAAGCTAACAACCCCAAGCCAAAAACAACTTAGCCCTTATCCATGAGAGCTCCTATCCTTTTATAAGTTGAAGAGGATAAGTTTAGGAGGTTAGGATGATCCCACTAAATCATGAAAGCAAGTAAGATCCAAACCATACGGATGCCACCTCACCATGGAAGTTTCTCCTTCTAGAAGATTCGAGAAAATGCTCGTTTTTCCCACGTGTAATCATTCTTTCACCCTGCCTATAGAGATGACTGCGAACTCCTCGTGACCTAGATATGATGCAACCTGCAAGAATCAGGCATTCTCGCACCTTAGCTATAATGCAGCCTGCAAACTTCCCTTTTTATAGGGTTTTTACAAAGGAAAATGCAACTTCTTTTCTCAGAAAAAGTTCTTCTCCCTTCTTTCTTCAAGAACTCAGACCATTGACCCCTCTGAAGACTACAAATAGGTTTACATCATTAACAGTCATAGGGATGACGAAAATAATGTGTAACACTAGTCGGTACAAAAGTTTCATTTTTTTCGAGTCGATGCCTCTGAGGAGGTGGTGGATAATTTTCTTTCACTTGATCAAGCGGAACACCTTGTATTATCCTAGATCGACGAGGTGATTGATCATCCACTTTAAATCACAGACTCAAGGTGACTACCAAAACACCTTCTCAAGTTTTATACAAACATAGATCACACCACTAGAAAAATCCTATGGAAATAATAATCACAAATAGCTTCACCACTAATTTGAATCATGTGGATTAGATCCTGATTTCACAGTAGTAATGAAGTTAGGAAAGGACCTTATGGATGAAGTTACAAGTTGATTAAGTCATGTGAACCAGTGAACGAAGGAGTGATAAACAGTTTCCCTAACATCCACTAACCATCCCTTCCTAGTGAAAGTACCCATGCTTCATAGGAACCCTCCAAAGGTACTAATAAGTGTGATGCAACTTTTGCCTCGGGTGCCACAAGAAACCCCCCACAATCATCTCTAAGAAACCTAGGAATGACTACTAAGGATACCAACTCATAGTCATCGTCTAGGGGGTACAGTCGACAATCGAGATCAAATCTATGGGAATGGTAACAAAGCCCAAATATTCAAAAGCATCGCCTCTCACGGAGGTAAGGGAACTAGTGAAACCCCCAAAATACGATCTCTCCACTACATTAAGTCAAGATTCAGAGGGGTTGTCTCCTTGGCTCTCCCTCACACGGCCTCGTGTTTAACTCCCATGTTAGAGGAGGCTCATGGCAATACCTATATGATAGCTGGATTTTAGCGCTCCTTATCTTAGACTCCTAAGTTGCTTTTTTTCCTTGGAGAGTTAACTCTCCAATCCTAATACAAGGCCCTAGCTTAAGCTAGTTTTTTTACCCTAGAAAATGTAATGTCTAGTTAATTTTAATTAAATGTTCATTTTACTAAGGTTATTGTTTACTCAAAAGGGTTAATGGATGAAACTAAATGGTGTCTTTTTTTTTAAACTCAGTGGAAAATCAAAACACTTATAAGAACATAAAATGCAATATGTTTATTCTTCACTAAAAATGAGTGTAAAATGCTTCAGACAAAGGAGCAAACTCTTTTATTTTTATGATATGCAAAAAATGCAATTTTTCTTTCAAATGGAATGCATTACTGATGCAATTTTTTCTTTTTGAAATGCAAATAAACCAAAAAGAAAACTACACTATTCTTTTCATCAAAATTACAACTAACTTTTCAAAAACGAAAAATATTTCAAGAATAAAAAACATAACTTGAAAACTAAAAATCACTATACAAAAAGAAAGAACACTTGAAAAAGTTTTGTTTTCCAGAGAAACAATGGCACGGGCTAAAAAAGAATACAAAAGTACACTTTCTATAAGTTTTTTTTCTTGTTCAAAAGATAAAAGAAATAGGAAAGATTTAAGACAAACTTTCTTCTTAAAACTAGCAAGAAAGAAACAAAAAGAAGGTCGAAAAGAAACCATACCTATAATTTTTTACCAACAACAGCAATAAAATCCACTCTAGACAAAAATATCATGGGGAATAACTTCTCAAACTACCCTCATAAACTTGAAAATGATCCACAAAGGAGATGCACAAAATTCTCTTGTTTTCTTTATAAGAATCAAACTAAACAACTACTGAACTTGGAAAGCAACACACACATGGTATTAAAGTCCTAGAAGAGACCCCAGACACCTGGCCCAACACCTTCATACCAGAAAAATATTTGAAAAAATCATTTTTATAAATATGTGCGCGCATGTGCTCAAAGAATATTGCGTGGGTACGCAACTATCTTCATGGGAGGGTGTGTATGTACCTCAAAAATTTCAAAAAAAGAAAAGAAGAGGCCCGATAAAGGCTCAGGTGAACAAAGAAAGACTTAGGAAATCACAATTCACTAGCCTAAGTATCAAATACCATTTTGAAACAAAATAAAAAGCAATTAAACCAAGCAAACAAAACAACAAATCCCAGAAACAAACCCATTTTGGAAAAGTCCCTAGTCGTTAGTTCTGCTTTCAGTCCCCTACAGTATTGGGCTTACTATAGAAAATATATGATCGTAAAGAGAACAAATTCCAAAGAGAACACACAATAAAGATATTATAACCGATTCAATTGAAATAACTAACTATCTATAGGGGGAATAAAGATGAACTCATTGGCGGTTCTTCGTTTAATGTCATTCCCAAATCCTATAATATTCTCTCTCTTTACCGATAGTTTCCTCTGCAGCCTACAAGAACCTCAAACACACATGCTTATGCAGAGAGGTACTTATACTAATAACTACTCGTTAGTCCAATGAAATACAATGGAATGATCAAAGCAACTAGTGTTCTACAAAGAATATATGAAATGATTACAAATTAAACATTACAAATGCAATGTTTTTCAAAGCAATGAGTTTCTATTAATATTCAATAGTTTTGGTAGTTACATTGTATACCTTTCTTGTGTGGTGTTTCCATGTCGAAAGAGACTCTAGGTCCCTCCACCCAAGCTCCTATTATAAGGGTTGGTTTTGACTCCTGATTCACTAATTGACTCAAGGAGGATATAAGGGAAACTCCTAGCCAGATAAGAAGGTGATCAAAAAAGGCTAGAAACAAGGGTCTCTAGGTCAATAACCAGTAGAGTTTGGGATCTATATGGGCTTACAAACATGGTGGGTGTATCCAAATAGGTTTTTTCTTTGGTATTCAATGAATCATTACCTTTCTCCTTGGACCAAATGCACTATTTATGTCGTCTCTAGTTGGTTAGAGACAGTTGAGTACGGGTAAAAGGAGTTAGGAAACTAACCAAACCAGTAACTAAACATTTAATTAGGTATATATATATATATATATATATATATATATATATATTAGGAACTTTTTAGAATGTGTGTTGCTTTCCTTGGACTAACCCATGTATATGCGTGTTGCATAACTGTCAGGGCATGTACAAGTTCCAAAAAAGTGTTTTTTAGAAGGTCTCAAGGAGTTATGGAGAAGATTTATCTACAAGTAGGATAGGGACTAGACCAATAAGAACATCAATTCTTCAATGGCGACAATTGGCACCATAACAAGGAGATCCTAAGGAAGGATTGACCAAACCTTCATTGACAATAGTATTATTATTATGATGGAGCCCGTGGAAGGGTTGGCTAACCCTTCCTAAATAATAGTGTTCTCATTGTGGGGTATTTCAAGGAAGGTTCATATCACACTTCTTAAATAATAGTATTCCATTGAAAAATATCTCAAACAAGGGTTGGACAACCCTTTCTGAAGTATACTATTCAAGTCAAGGGGGATCCAAGGCAAGGGTAAATTAACCATTCCTTGGACCATTATTTGAGATTATTATATAACTCAAGGAGGATCCCAAAGAAGGGAACTTTCACCTTTCATCAAGCCTAGTATTCTAGTCGGGGAACCTCAAAGAAATCCCAATCAATCCTTCCTCAAGAATAATATTCGTGTCTAGTTTTAGCATGAGAAAGGTTTGGTTGACCCTTCCTTAAGCCTAGTATTCTCAAATAGATGGAAAATGGGTAGCTATCATTCCACCCTTCCTCAAGCATAGTATTCTCATCAAGGTGGATCCCATGGAAATGTTTGTCAATCCTTCCTCAAGCATATTATTCTTATCAATGGGAACTATTATCACCCTGTAATTTCCCAGGTTGAGGAGAAGATCAGCAGGAGTAACCACAAAACCACTTCAAGTCTTGGATCTATCCCTCCAAGACTCAGAGAGGGATCTCTCTATCTGATATAACTTTGTTGGAAAGAAGATATTAGGCTAGTTATGCAGAATAGGTTATGTTCTTGGAGTTTTCTATAGATTGGTTGGAAAAGGTTTCACGCTTCCATTGGGCTATGGGGTCTGTTCATAAAGATAGAGATCAAAGAATAGTTTATAAGAAGTATTTTCACAGGGTGAGATAATGAAACTATTGGATTCTTTGGGAATAAGTGATGAATTGGCAGAAAATGTGAGATTATCAATCATAGTAAAGAAACATTTAGGAATTTCTTCACTATAACATCAGAAGACAAACATTTATACTTTTAAAAGTCAGAAAACAGGGTATGCAAAAATAAATCATGTAACTTTAACTCCTTTTAAAAAGATCAGATAGACAACACAATGATAACAAAGTCAGATACACATTCAATGACGAGGGAAAAACTTCACCAATAGCTAACATGCAGGAATCCTGTGAAACGTTTCTTTATATTTTTGGAAAATCTCTTGATAGAAGTTACAGTGCTCACAGCTTGCTTGGGTGTGAGATCAACCCTCTTTTACATTAAAATCATATGAATAAATAGGATATATCTCCCAACAAGTTTCAGAATTCGGATTCAACAGCCTCAGCCAAAAATAGCCACAAATCCCCAAAAATCCTGAACTGTCCACCATGAAAGAGGGGCTAGTTTTCTGCGAAAAAGAGGTCCACTCAGACATTTTTTTCTCTTTAATTATGACATCTGGGAAAAAAAATGAAGCATTTTATTGTATAAGTGAATGTGCTAGACAAAAACCTCCTTCGGTTTTTCCAAATTCTCCTCCAGATCACCGTAATAGCTCCCGCAAAATCGGAACTATAACAGGAAAACCAAAACTCTTAAAAATGAGGCTTAAAGAAATATTTGATTCTCCCAACTGGTGGCACCTATGCAAAAAATGAGAGACGATTTTTTTCTTCAGCCCGTGATGAACAAAAACCTCTTTTGGTTTTTAAAATTTCATCTTCGTTTGCCCAGAATAAGCTTTGCAAGACAAGGTGTCAAAACTGGAAAAACAACGGTTTTGTGAAAAAGGGGGAGGGCGGTTTTGGAGAGGTAAGTGGTATTCCAGACCCCCCCTGAGGTGGTAAGTGGTATTGGGAGGGGGGGTCTGAAATAACCTGGAGGTGACAAGTTTCCCTCCCAATACCACTATTCCGGACCCCCGCCCCGCCCCCCCCCTCCGTTAAAGTTCGAAAAGCACCGAGGGGGGTCTGGAATTTTTTATGTTTATGGATTTGTTTTATTGGGGATAAGTGCATAAGGTGCACTCTATGTTTTTAATTTATTTGTTTTTTTATTTTTTTGTTTTATTCATTAAATTTTAATTTGTTTTAATGTTTTTCTTTTTTATATATTTTTGTATTTACGTTTTATTTTGTTTTTGTATTTACGTTTTGTTTTGTTTTGTTTTTGTTTATTAGTTTTATTTTTTAATGCATGTTTTTATTATATTGTATTTTTTTTGTTTTTGCATTATGTTTTATTTAATATATATATTAACTTGTATGTTTATTATTTTATAAGTTTTATTGTTAATATTATTATATTGTTTTTATTATTTTTTTTATTCTAACAAACTAACCTAATTATTAACAACTAACTTAATTATTAATTAATTAATTGATTATTAACTAGTCTAGCATATTTTAATTAAACTAAAATTATTAATTAATCTAATTAACTTATTGTTATTTTTAGCCTAAGTTTGTTTATTCATGGAGGGGAGGCGGGCGAGAAGTAGCCAACGGGACAAATGGGCAAAGGGAGTGAGTGGCGCAACAGTGGATGAAGGATGCAACAGGGTGA
Source organism: Picea engelmannii (assembly GCA_009831015.1). Taxonomy (NCBI): domain Eukaryota; kingdom Viridiplantae; phylum Streptophyta; class Pinopsida; order Pinales; family Pinaceae; genus Picea; species Picea engelmannii. The sequence continues at coordinate 39,077 of ML807649.1, forward strand.
TGGAGGATCGGGAGAAATGGATGGAGGGGAAAAAGGAAACAACTGAGAGACCAACAAGACAGATGTCTTCATCATTGGGGCAACGCCAAATAGCAACTGAAGAATCGAGTTACCTATGATTATAGGACTCTAACATAGGCTCCACCTGGGGATGGAAGCTCTTTCAAGAGGTGTCAAGAATCTTAGACCTTTGAACATGCAGACCGGTGCTTTATCCATTGGGCTTATCCCAAAATCTTATTATGCAACCTATACATGTTTTGAACTTGGAACTGAAACCAAATTAAAATGAACGCTGCTAAAAAAAAGAGATGCTTAGAATGCTGAGCTTATTCACTTTTTCCTACCTACCCTATGCTACTGATAATTTTGTCGTTCTAAAGGATACAATAATGCCAATGCAGCCAGTCAAGCAACTTCTCTAACAACTCTACTCTTTCAATGTTTTCAAACAATATCAAAAATAGAACTTGCATAGGCATCATGAAATGCTTTCCATCCTCATTTTCATTACAAAGATCTTGATAAACATGACATATAATAGAAATGTCAGGAATGCATTGTGGCTCTGTGATGAACAATTTCTCCATATAAATAACCATCGGATCAAGATAGACTTGACCTATGACTGGATATTCAAATTTAACCAACTCAACTTCATGATTTGATGTTGTAGTTGTGCTATTTTCATCCTCATGCACTTCCTGACATGGATGCATCTTTTCTTATGGGTTCTGAAATGATGCTTCTGCTAAACACACCCCTGTAACTGACTACCTGATCATGTCAATATCATAACATCTTTTCAGCTCATGACTGGCGAATGAAGAATGATTTTGACCCCACAGGTCATCCAACCGATCAACAATTGGATCCTGAAAATACTGACAAGACTGTTGCATTGATTCAAATGAAATTTCCTGACTTTTTAGGTGTTTAGCCTTTAACATATATTCAAGCTTCTTTTTCAAAAACTGAAATGAATTAAAGCATAATGGTACAGAGTTATTTTGGATTAACTCATAATTTGTCTCGGGCTTTAATCTTTCATCTGAAATTTGAAAATCAAAGTCGGTCAAGGGTTACAATTATGGGTTTAGAACAGCCTCCATATCAACAATGGCATCTTTAACTGATTGATCAAATAATTTTGTGTCTTCACTATTTACAACTAGCCTAGAGTTTCTTTTCAGAAATTGAAAAGATGAGAAACATAAGGGCAAAGTGTTTCCACTTACTTTGAGATTTTCTGCATTTTCCTCATCACTGTCATGATTGTTGTGCCCAAGTTGATTGTCATATCTGAATTGTGACTAATATTCTTCCTGCCAATGACATGCTACTAATTTCTTTGAACAATCCACATCTATTTCAGCCTCATGATCATCATCATACTGATAGCACTTTGGTAGATTATCCAAGTAAGAAATTCCATCCAACATGCACATCATATCAGCTGGTTGTTCCTCCGTAAGTTGAGATGGAACTTCATCTTTGACTGTGTTGTGAATTGAATACATGAAAGAATCATTATCCAAACCATGGTACCAAGGATGAGCAGAAAAATGTTTGGGATCAGTGACCTTTTCTTTCTCCGAAATCAATGGAACATGATGTCTTTGGACATCGAGTTCTTCTCTTATACTAATCTTGTGCAACATTTCTTCCATGGTGTTGGCCAAAATGTCTAGTTTAGCTTCTGGAGATTTCAGCTGCTCATTTTCTTTGTTCTTCACCTTTGACCTTTTGATCAACAAGTTGGCCTCCACATCAACTGCAATGTTCTACATTCCTTCGAGAGTTGCATTGTTCCTTTCTCTTAATTGGAATGACATCTCGGGATCGAAGGCATCTGGGAAATGCAAGTGGGTTGATCCTAGGGGTGGCCTTATATCAACAGGCATTGCATGATATACCTTATTGAACCTTGCTGAAAACTGTTGTACTATTTCCCCTGACTGTCTTTTCAAATGGTCATACTCTTCTAGGATGAGAAAGACATTTCTCATGATCACCCATCGATCTAAGAAAACTTGCACAAACTGATGGAAATTGTTAATGCTTGCAGCTGGGAGATTTCTAAACTAGTTCTTGACTTTACCTCCCAGTGATAGGGAAAACATTTTGATGTAGATATCATCATCTTCTACCTCAAAGAGATCAAGAAAATCCTCAAGGTTTTGAATATGATTTTCAGCAGTAATATTGGCATTCTCTCCATCAAACCTGGGTAGATTATTGGTGTAATTTGCAGGGAAGTCATGGAGGATAGGAGGCAAATCTAGGGGCTTGTATCTGTCTGGGATTTTGGCATGTACAGGAGGTGAATAAAGAGGCTTACAACCATCTGTAGCTTTAGAAAGAGTAGGAGATAAAGCAGGAGGCTTATGTCTCACTAGGACTTCTACAGGTGCATCTGGGATGTGCACAGGTGTATGAGTATGTACATAATCTACAATTGGGGATCTGATCTCTTGAGGCTCATCAATCGATAGGTGGTCAATGTAATATTCAGCAATATACTTTTGATCAAGCTTAGAATAAGACAAAACATAATTGCAGATAAAACCAAAGATGTCTTGAATGCAATTTGAGCTTGAGTACCTGGTCTTTCTAGACTACTTGGCCATTCTTTAGGCTCTTCCTCCAGTGGAGTCTTCAAATTGGAATTGATCTGGAGATTGTAGTCACCAGGTGAATGATATCATCCTTCTTGTGTCTGGTCACTGTCCACCATCAGTGATCAGATCTGCAACTTTGAAGTGTACTACTGGAGAAAGGTCCCTAGTATGGTCACCATTATGTTATCACCCTGTAATTTCCCAGGCTGAGGATAACATTAGCAGGGGTAACCACAAAACCACTTCGAGTCTTGGATCTAGCCCTCCAAGACTCGGAGAGGGATCTCTTTGTCTGATATAACTTTGTTGGAAATAATATATTAGGCTAGTTATGCAGAATAGGTTATGTTCTTGGAGTTTTCTGTAGATTGGTTGGAAAAGGTTTCACGCTTCCATTAGGCTATGGAGTCTGTTCATAAAGATAGAGATCAAAGAACAATTTATAAGAAGTCTTTTCATAGGGAGAGATAATGCAACTATTGGATTCTTTGGGAATAAGCGATGAATTAGCAGAAAAGGTGAGATTATCAATCATAGTAAAGAAGCATTTAAGAATTTATTCACTATAACATCAGAAGACAAACATTTAGATTTTTAAAAGTCAGAAAACAGGGTATGCAAAGATAAATCCTGTAACTTTAACTCCTTTTAAAAAGATTAGACAGAAAACACAATTATAACAAATGCAAATACACATTCAATGATGAGGGAAAAACTTCACCAATAGCTAACATGCAGGAATTCTGTGAAACGTTTCTTTATATTTCTAGAAAATCTCTTGATAGAAGTTGCAGTGCTCACAGCTTGCTTGGGCGTGATATCAACCCCCTTTTACATTAAAATCATATGAATAAATATGATATATCTCCCAACAAGTTTCTAAAGTTGGATTCAACCACCTCAGCCAAAAATAGCCACAAATCCCCAAAAATCTTGAACTGTCCGCCATGAAAGACAGGCTGGTTTTCTGCGAAAAAGAGGTCCACTCGGACATATTTTTCTCTTTAATTATGACATATGGGAAAAAATTGAAGGATTTTATTGTATAAGGGCATGTTCTAGACAAAAACCTTCTTCGTTTTTTCCAAATTCTCCTCCATATTTCCGTAACAGCTCCCGCAAAATCGGGACTGTAACAGGAAAACCAAAAATCCGAAAACTAAGGATGAAAGAAAGCTTCGATTCTCCCAACTGGTGGCACCTGTGCAAAAAATGAGAGAGGTTTTTGTTATTCAGCCCGTGATGAACAAAAAAGTCTTTTGGTTTTTAAAATTTCATCTTATTTTTCCCAGAATCCGCTTCGCAAGACAAGGTGTCAAAACTGGAAAAACAACGGTTTTGTGAAAAAGGAGGAGGGCGGTTTTGGAGAGGTAAGTGGTATTCTGGACCCCCCCTGAGGTGGTAAGTTGTATTGGGAAGGGGGGGTCCGAAATCACCTGGAGGTGACAAGTGTCCCTCCCAATACCATTATTCCG
>ML807649.1:43205-75202 GCA_009831015.1 Picea engelmannii
TTCCATTAAAGTTCGAAAAGCACGGGGGGGTCCGGAATTTTTTATGTCCGTGGATTTGTTTTATTTGGGGATAAGTGCATAAGGTGCGCTCTATGTTTTTAATTTATTTGTTTTTTGATTTTTTTGTTTTATTTATTAAATTTTAATTTGTTTTAATGTTTTTTTTTTATATATTTTTGTATTTGCGTTTTATTTTGTTTTTGTATTTACATTTTGTTTTATTTTGTTTTTGTTTATTAGTTTTCATTTTTAATGCATGTTTTTATTATATTGTATTTTGTTTGTTTTTTCATTATGTTTTATTTAATATATATTAACTTATATGTTTATTATTTTATAAGTTTTATTGTTAATATTATTATATTGTTTTTATTATTATTTTTTATTCTAACAAACTAACCTAATTATTAACAACTAACTTAATTATTAATTAATTGATTGATTATTAACTGGTCTAGCATATTTTAATTAATCTAAAATTATTAATTAATCTAATTAACTTATTTGATTGCTAACATTATTAACTTATTGTTCTTTTTAGCCTAATTTTGTTTATTCATGGAGGGGAGGTAGGCGAGAAGTAGCCAACGGGACAAATAGGCAAAGGGAGTGAGTGGCGCAACGGTGGATGAAGGATGCAACAGGGTGATGGAGGATTGGGCGAAATGGATGGAGGGGAAAAAGGAAACAACCGAGAGACCAGCAAGACAAATGTCTTCATCATGGGGACAACGCCAAATAGCAGCTGAAGAATCGAGTTACCTATGATTATAGGACCCTAACAGGAACCTCGAGGAAATTTTTGCTTCTTGAAGCAAAGTATTCTCTTCGAGGGGGGGGATGGTGAAGGTCCAGTTGACCCTTCTTCTATATACATATTTTTTTATAGGTGGTGGCTAGGGAAGGTTGGAAAACCATTCCTCAAGCATAGAATTTTTCATTGTGGGGGAGCATGGAGAAATTTTAATCGATCCTTCTTCAATCATATTATTCTTTCCCAGGGGTATCTTAGGGAAGGGTTAGTTGACCCTTTCTTGATCGTAATATTTTTGTTATGGGGGAGCATGGATAATTGTTTTTCAACCCTTCCTCAAGCATAGTATTATCATTATTCAAGCATAATATATATGTCTAGGTGTATCATGAGGAAGGATCAGCCAACCATTTCTCAAGCACAGTATTTTCATCAAGTTCAAGTATGAGAAAAGGTCAATCGACCCCCTATTAAACATAATATTCTCTTGTAGTAGTTAACGGTATTTGTAATTAGTAACTTTCTCTATCATTTATTTTAAATATCATTCTTGTTTAGAAATTTTCTCTTGCTTTCTTGTTAGCAATTTTTTCCCTTTACTTTTTCTTCTCTCATTCTTGTTTGGAAATTTTTTGTTCCATTCCTTTTTCCTCTTTATTTTCGTTTAACAATTTCCCCTCCCATTCGTGTTTAGAAATTTCCTCTTCCATTATTTTCTCCTCTCACATTCTTATTTATCAATCTCCTCTCCCTTGTTTTTAACAATTCCCTCTCTCATTCTTGTTTAGAAATTTACTCTCCCATTCTTCTTTGGAAATTTTATCTTCCATTCATTTTTCCTCTACCATTATTACTTATCAATTTCCTCTCCCATTCTTTTTTAAAAAATTCCTTTCTCATTTTTGTTTATCTATTTTCTATTTAATTCCTATTAATAATTTCCTTTTCCAATTTTTTTCTCTTTTTACTCTCCCAAACTTCTTTAGAAATTTTATCTCTCAATCATTTTTCCTCTCCCATTCTTGTTTGGTAATTTCCTCTCCCATTCTTTTTAGCAATTTCCTCTTCCATTCATTTTTTCTCTCACGTTATTTTTTAGCAATTTCCTCTTCAATTATTTTTACCTTTCCCATTTGTGTTTCCTCTTATATTAAAATGAGGCATCTCTCCATGTTGTGGATTAGGTGTAACCTGATATGAAACAAATAAAAAAAATTGCAGATAGTCAAAGAGAAATAACCTTCAAAGAAAATAGGTGGTGTCTAAAGACACCATTATAGCACTTAAGCACGGTGCATTATGATCAAAACATCACAATGAATATGTAACATGCACAACATGTTCATCATAATTGGCATATGAAAATGACCCATTGGGTCTATTATTTATAGCTTTTATATCTAACCAACTTCCTTGGAATCATGGAGATCTTATCCACATAAAAGCATCGGAGGTCAAAGTTGACTCCGTCAAAACTATGTTGTCTAGTCAGCTCCACAAGGGTGCTTGTGTTGGAATTATTGATTGTGTGTTTTCATTGATGACAACATGAGTCAAACACGTACAATAATTAGAGAAAAAAGGAAGATCACCTTGGGGTAGAGGAAGATCACCTTGGCGCATAAGTAATTCGTGATCATTGTTGATCATGATACGATCAACAAATGATCATATGTTCCTAAAGCTCAAGAGAGAGAGTAAGGAGATTCTATAAAGAATACACACATAGAATTAGAGCATGGAAAGGATGAAGGAAAGCTCAGAAGGGAGAGCACATTATAGAAGTGTTATCTAGATTTAAATCCCTAGAGTAAACTCCAAAAACTCAAGGAAGAATCATGTATGTTGATGTAGTTCTTAGGAAAATACTCAATCATCAGATTGCACAAAATTGAGAGACTACACAGAAGAATACCTTGTAAAGGATCAAGTTATAGGAGTCGTTCATTCTCAGTTCGGGACAATCTAGGATCGTTAGATCGAGGTGAAGTCATAGGTTGCGAAGTATTAAATATAAACCGTCAGATCTAAAGCAGTGGCAATATGGACCATTGGATCAAGTAGCAGACAAAAGAACTTCGCCACTTCTTCACTTTAGTGAACATTGGAGACAAGGTAGGATCACGAAGTCACAAAATCTCACCAGTCATTAGATCAAGGAGGGACTTCGGGTGAATTATCAACCATATGATCTAGTTTAGTGGAAGGATGGGGTAATCCACAATATCACGGAGTCCCAGAGTAAAGGAACTCATGCAGACCATCGATCTAATATCCCTATGGGTGAGCTCTCAACTTTTGGATCAACAACTTTGGCACTAACAGCTCCGGAAAAAAGAAGTATGAATCATATAGGAATACCCCAGGGTCGAAGCCCCGAAGTAATGAACTCCTATCAACCATCGGATCAAAGGAAGAGCTGGAAAATCCCGTCGACTGTTGATTGACATAAAGTGAAAGGATAAAATAAGTGGGTCCAAAGGCATGAAGTCCTGGAGTAAACAAATGTCGTTGGATCAAGACAAGGAAAGATCAAACAGTGGAAAACCCTATTAGGCACTTCGGCGATGATCGAAGGTTGATATAAAAGTGTCAAATTTCCTGAAGCCACGAAGTGCAAATCCATAATCATGAAATCCCACCAACTGTCTGATCTAATAGGAAGATCAAAATAAGTCCTGTGACACAATAGTATACCACATCAACAGGATCACATCAGCAAGGACACATGGCCCAATAAGGTGGTGACAAATGTCAAGGTCGATATGGCACATAAGGACCTTGAAATTCATGGATTAGGGTGACAAGTGGAACATAGAATTAGGGTCCACATCATCTTGAGTGATGTCAGCAAGACACGTCACTCTAGGATTATAGACTTCGGGGATGTTCAGTTTCTCCTGCTAGCAAAAATGGGCAAAGCGTCGAAGGGTGAAGTCGCGAACTAATGTTGATCGTTGATCTAAAATCCTATAGGTTCTCTCATGACTGATAGATCAAGCATAATGGAAGGATAGAGTAATCATGAGATGTTAACCAACAAAAATTTATCATCGTCGTGTTATGACTTATTCGGTAGGTAAACCTCCAAAGGAATTGAACTAGTTCAAGTTTCTTATAACCCAAAGTCCCAGAGTGTTGAAGCCCCGAAGTAAAATATGACCATCCATTGAGAAGGAAGATCCACAGTTGATATCCAAAAAGCGCACAATGAGAAGGCCATTAAGAAAACACCTTGTTGAGATTACGTGGACCGTCCACTCAACCATAGATTAAGTCTGAACCGTCTTATCTACTAGTGAATAGAGTATACGCACTTCGTCGGAATTTACTCAGGGGGAGTTGGAAGATTGCAAAGGTAAAAAATACAAAAGGTCAGAGTATCGGAGGACTTGGTTCCATCATTGGTCGCGTGGTAAGGTAAAGAAGCTAACAAGGAGCGCAAAGGAGCCTAGAATTAAATAAGCCCTTGGAAATTTGAATACGGTCTCATGTAGGAGAATAAGGGGGAAAAGAGAAATCACTAACAGAATGATTCTTGGAATGGATAAACTTATTTTTTGAGCCTACTGTCACATAAAGGAAAGATAAAGCACTTGGGGCTTAACTCTGTTTCTTGTAGGAAACCCAAGAAGAACACCATAATAATACAGAGAGTTGGTAAAAGCTCAAATATCATCTATCGGAGAACTGGGGACATAACAGAAGCATAACAATGAAATAAAGATTCATGGGATAGAGTTAAAAGAAATCGATCCATACCTATGATCGATTTATGAAAATCCCTCTTACTAAATTGAAAATATTTCACGATAATGTATGAATAATAATAGAGGAAGATATTAATTCTAAATTAAAAGACAAATGTTATTATTGCTAATTTAAATGAAGAGGTGCAATGGTTCAAACAAAGGGACACAATGCTTCAAATTCACACTAGTTGGAAGACTATATAAACAAGAAATAATGGTGAGAAGAAAGTGTCTCTGCAGTCTAGATCATAAGATCAAAAGTAGAAGCAGATTCCAAGAAGGAAAATTGAAGATACTTATGCAGTGAGGGTGGAAGAGAGGAGCAAGGAAGGATTCATATCCTTTTCTAAGTAAAATTTGAAAATAAGTGAGTTGGTGCTTCCTAGGGTTGGTGCCCTAAAATAAGGGAGTTGGTGCTTCCTAGGGTTGGTGCCCTAAAACAAGGGAGTTGGTGCTTCCTAGCATTGGTTCCCTAAAAACAATGGAGTTGGTGCTTCCTATTGTTGGTTCCCTAAAGAAGGGGATTTGTGTCTCCAATATTTGGTTCTCTAAAGAGGATTGGTGTCCTTCACAATCACAGATTATTCTTTATAAACTTTGTAATTCTTGTTAAGTATACTTATATAATTGATTTTTAAATACAATTCCATTGTTGATCTATGATGATGGTAAATAGAATAACAAAGTAATTACTAATTGTTTAAAAAGGTAATACTAATTCACCCCCCCCCCTCTTAGTATTTCCAACAATTGGTATCAGAGCCAATACCTTCAGTACAGTCTAATAACTGGAAGGGAGATCTTAAAAGAAATGGATCAGCAAGAGGGAATGTCTTCCAACAAAGCACCATTGTTTAAAGGAGATGATTATTCTCTATGGAAAATAAGAATGAAAAGCTACCTTATGTCTCTTGGTTTTGATGTTTGGAAATCTGTAGAAAATGGGTACACTACACCAGCTACTCCACCCACAGATACTACAAGAAAGAAGATTTTCAATGACAACTCAAGAGAAGTCAATTCCATTCTAGGAGGATTAACAAATCCTATATTTGTGAAGGTAATGAATTGTAATGCATCTGAAGAGATCTGGGACAAACTAGAGGTTATATATGAAGGAGATAGAAAATTCAAGGAAGCCAAACTACAAACCTGCAGAGCTCAGTTTGAAAATTTGAAAATGAAAGAAGAAGATAACATTGTTGAATATATTCATAGAGTAGATGGGGTAGTTAAATCAATCAAAGAAGCTGGAGAAGAACTTAAAGACAAACCCATTGTATAAAATATCTTAAGATCATTACCTATGAGGTATGATGCCAAGATTTATACAATTGAAGATAGACCAAACCTTCCCAAACTAACAATAGATGAGCTCCATGGAATTCTTACAATGTATGAGATGAGGACAGGACAAGAAAAACCATCAAAAGGAGAAACAACCTTTAAATATTCTAAAGAAAAGAAGAATCAGGAGCATATGTCTAATGAAGATCAGTTAGACATATTATATGTAGAAGAGGCTAACTTTATAAAGAAACTCTAGAAAGGATCTGGAAAATATAAAGGAAATTTACCCTTCAAATGTTTCAAATGTGGCAGAATCAGACACTTTGCTAGAAAATGTCCCTATCCTAAGCAAGAGGAAAGTGATGATGAAATAACTTTGAAATATCAGAAGAAGATAAAAACCAAAGATAAAAGGAATTTCTACAACAAGAAGAAAACTTTCTTTACCCAAGAAGTCAGTAGCTCATCTGAGGAAAGTGAAGAAGAGGAGCCAGAGCTTCTATTTATGGGAATGAAAACTCAAGATGATAATCATTCGGAATATGAAGAAGAAGTGAACCTTGAGGAATAATGTATCTGTGCAATTGAAGAACTAAGAAAATCTAAAAATCAAAACAAGTTACTAAGTGAACAACTTCTAAAATTTGAAGAAATTATAAAATCAAGAGAAAAAGAGGTTTCCAAAACCATTAGTGATTCAAAACAATAGATTATTGAGTTAAAAAACCAACTCCAAGAAACCAAAAGAAAACAAGAAATATTGAATAAGGAACTCAATGAAAAACAACAAACATGCAAGCTATTGGAAAATGAAATAATTCAACTAAAAGGGAAACTAGAAAAAGAAGACATTCAGTCTAAGTTTGAAAACAACTCAAAAATACTGAACAACATTATTAGTCGTCGGAGATCCTCAAATGATAAGACATGACTAGGATATGATCCCTCTACATAACAGAAGGGTGACATACATCTAATCATCTATGTAGATGCTCTTAAGAACTCCATAAGAAGAGAAGAAAATAAGGCAAGGACAATACCATTAAAGATTGTCCCAAATAAACAGAAATATGCACTCCCTACTAAAGAAAAAGATGACAAAATGAATAGAATCATCAGAAAGAATCCCTCTAACATAAATCAATATATTTTCCTTGGATATTGTTATTCCTGCAATAATCTTGGACATAAAGCAATACATTGTAAAGCTTATAGAAAGTAGAATCCAATAAATGTTCAAAGACATGAAAACAATAAGAATAATGAAGAAAGAAGAAATTATAATGCATTCTCTCCCTTACAATACTTCAATATTGAATGCCAAAAATGAAACAATTACGGTCATAAGGCTAGTGAATGTAGATTACCAAAATATTCCATGAAGACAAGTATCTCCAACATTAAGGAAAATTATAAAAAGATATGGATCAGAATAAAAACTAAAGTACAAAGGAAGAAAAATGATAAAGATATTGAACCTGAAATAGATAAAATTGACAATAGGAGAATGATGGGTGAAGTGTCTGATAAGGTATACGAAAATCAGAGTTATGCATATGAAGTGGATCAATCTCAAGAAAATAAAACTCTTAAAGAAAAATGTGACACAATTGCATAACTTGATAATGTCGTGCAAATAAATTATCCTTTACCCAACAAATGGAAAATCCAAAAGGAAAATTCTCAAGAAAAGGATAAAGAAGCTTCTTTGCACAAGATAGTAATGATGATGATGAACTTTCAATAGGATATCAATAAGAATAATTAAGCGATGATCTTGGAAATTTTCAAACACTATTTTGATGATCTACTAAAACTCCTCCTCAACAAAAAAATATATATAAACAAAAGAAAGGAAGGAGGAATTAGGGAAGATTTAAGAGTGTTCCTGTTGATACCCCTATGAGTATTGAAGCACAGAAGAATGAAGAGGCTCTTGGGTTACAAATGAATAGATAACTAGCATCATTTAAAGCAGCATGGTTTGATGGTATAACTCTATTTTGCAGGATCTGACATGGTTTGTTGCAGATCTTCATCTGCCAAGGAACAGTGTTGGTTATGTATTCTCTCAGTGAAGTTATGTGAATGGTTTCTAAGGCATATCTATCATGGTACATGGTTGGTACAAATGTGAGCTCCATTGATATATCTTATGATAGAGGCATATCATGTGTGATATGACGCTTGTTTAAAGCACATTGTTGGTACATTGATAGAGGCACTTGTTGATGATCCTGATATATGCTTGGTTCACTTTTGGCACATATTCTTGACATATATTTTGCTTCATGGTTGATGCATGAGATAGTATGTATGATTGGAATACACTTGATGTATGGTGTGGCATGATTTTGTATGGTAGATTCATGTACAGGTCCAAGGTTCGTTATAGGAAGAGCATATCATTTTTGAGAAGTTGAACTATGTTTCAGTAGAGTAGTAGTATATTGAAGTGGAAGAAGATTGCAGTGGTAGCATATTGTTCATATTGCAGACAAGATAGAGGGAGACATACCCATAGGGGGTGCTATTATTATTCCCATGACTGGTTGCAGCAGCATGATTCCAGGCGGAGAGATGATTGGAAGCCATGCCACTAGCATTGCCTAAGAGTGATATGCCTTGTCCAAAGGGGGATATATTCATAGAAAGGGGGAGCATCACCTCAGAGGGAGTGTCACCCTAAAGGGAGCAAGGAAACATCTTTTTTTGTCATTGATTTCAAAGGGGGAGAAAAAGAAGTAAAACAAATTCAATTCCCAAATTTAAAGATGAGATTAGTGATAGGGGGAGCAAAAGTACAAACTCATTTGTTTTACAGATATGTTTCCCTCAATTCCAAAAGGGGATATTGTTTGAATTATTGATTGTGTGTTTTAATTTATGGAAACATGATTCAAACATGTACAGTAATCAGAGAAAAAAGGAAGATCACCTTGGGGTAGAGGAAGATCACCTTGGCATGGAAGAAATTCGTGATCATTGTTGATCACGATAGGATCGAAAAATGATCCTATGTTCCTAAAGTTCAAGAGAGATAGAAAGGAGATTCTACAAAGAATACAAACATGGAATTAAAGAATGGAAAGGATGAAGGAAATCTTAGAAGGGAGAGTGCATTACAAAAGTTCTATCTGGATTGAAATCCCCACAGTAAACTCCAAAATAATCAAGGAAGAATCATGTCCGTTGATGTAGTTCTCGGGACAATCCTGGACCATCATATCGCGCAGAAGCTAGATCCTACATAGAAGAATCCCTTGTAAAGGATCAAGTTACAGGAGTCGTTCATTCTCAGTTCGGGACAATCCAGGATCATTAGATCGAGGTGAAGTCAAGGGTTGGGAAGGATTAAATCTCAATCGTCAGATATGAAGCAGTGGCAATATGGACCATTGGATCAAGTAGGAGACAAACGAACTTCGACACTTCACCACTTCGCCACTTCGACGAACATTGGAGACAAGGTAGGATCACAAAGTCACGAAATCTCGCCCGTCATTAGATCAAGGAGGGAATTCAGGTGAATTCTCAACCATTCGATCGAGTTTAGTGGAAGGACAGGGTAAGCCACAATATCCCGTAGTCCCGGAGTAAACAAACTCATGTAGACCATCAATCTAAGATCCCTAAGGGTGATCTCTCAATGATTGGATCGAGTAGCCAACTCTGGCACTGACCACTCCAATGAAAATAAGTTTGAATCATGTAGGAATACCCAAAGGCTGAAGCCCCGATGTAATAAACTCTCGTCGACCATCGGATCAAAGGAAAATATGGAAAATCCCACCAACAGTTGATCAACATAAAGTAGAAGGATAGATAAGTGGGGCCAAAGGCACAAAGTCTCGAAGTAAACAGAGATAGTTGGATCAATACAAGGAAAGATCAAACGGTGGAAAAACCTATTAGGAACTTCGTCGATGATCAAAGGTTGATATAAAAGTGTCAAAGTTCATGAATCCATGAAGTACAAATCCATAACCACAAAATACCTCCAACTATCTAATATAATAGGAAGATCAAAATAATTCATGTGACACAACAGTAGGACCATGTCAACAGAATCACGTCAGCAAGGACACGTGGTTCAATCAGGTGGTGAAAAATGTCAAGGTCGATAGGGCACATAAGGACCTTGAAAGTCATGAATCAGGGTGACACGTGGTACATAGAATTAGGGTCCACTTCATCTTGAGTGATGTCAGCAAGCCACGTCACTCTGAGATTATATCCTCTGGGGATGTTCAGCTTCTCCTACTAGAAAAAATTCTCGAAGCGCCAAAGGGCGAAGTCGTGAACTAATATTGGTCGTTGATCTAAGATCCTCCAGGTTCTCTCATGATTTTTAGATCAAGCATAGTGGAAGGATAGAGTAAGCATGATATGTTAACCAACAACAAGCGGCCATCATCGTGTTATGAGTTATTCAGTAGGTAAACCTCCGGAGGAATTAAACTACTTCAGGTTTCTAGTAACCGGGAGTCCCGGAGTGCCAAAGCTCTGAAGTAACATCTAATCATTCATCAATAAGGAAGATCCATGGTCGAGATACAAAAAGCGCACAATGAGAATTCCATTAACAACAAACCTTGTTGAGTTTGCACAAACCATCCACTCAACCATAGATTAAGTCATAATCGTCCAATCTACTAGTGAATAGAGTATACACACTTCGATGGAATTTACTCTAGGAAGTTGGAAGATTGCAAAGGCCATAAATCCCGAAGGTCGGAGTATCGGAGGACTTGGTTCTAGCATCGATCGCCTGATAAGGTAAAGAAGCTAACAAGGAGCGCAACAGGGCCTAGAATTAAATAAGCCCTCGGAAATTTGAATACGGTCTCATGTAGGAGAATAAGGGGGAAAAGAGAAAGTGCTAACAGAACAACGCTTGGAATGGATAAGCCTATGGTTTTGAGCCTGTGGTCACATAAAAGAAAGATAAATCACTCGGGGCTTAAATATTTTTCCTGTAAGAAACCCAAGAAGAACACCATAACAATACAGAGAGTTGGTAAAAGCTCAAATATGATCTATTGGAGAATTGGGGATGCATCAAAAGCATAAGAATGAAATAAAGAGGCATGGGATCGAGTTAAAAGAAATTGATCCATACCTGTGATCGATTTATGAAAATCCCTCTTACTAAATTGAAAATCTTTCACAATAATGTATAAATAATAATAGAGGAAGATATTAATTCTAAATTAAAATACAAATGTTATTATTGTTAATTTAAATGAAGAGGTTCAATGGTTCAAACAAAGGGACACAATGCTTCAAATTCACACCAATTGGAAGACTATATAAACAAGAAAACATGGTGAGAATAAAGTGTCTTTGTAGTCCATATCAGAAGAACAAAAGTAGAAGCAGAGTCCAAGAAGGAAAATTGAAGATACTTATGCAGTGAGGGTGGAAGGGAGGAGCAAGGAAGGATTCATATCCTTTTCTAAGTAAAGTTTGAAAATAAGGGAGTTGGTGCTTCCTAGGGTTGGTGCCCTAAAATAAGGGAGTTGTTTCTTCCTAGGGTCAATGCCCTAAAATAAGGGAGTTGGTGCTTCCTAGGGTTGGTTCCCTAAAACAAGGAAGTTGATGCTTCCTAGAGTTGGTGCCCTAAAAACAAGGGAGTTGGTGCTTCCTAGGGTTGGTGCCCTGAATAATGGGATTTGTGTCTCCAATAGTTGGTTCTCTAAAGAGGAATTGTGTCCTTCACAATAACATATTATTCTTTATAAACTTTGTAATTCTTGTTAAGTATACTTATATAATTTATTTTTAAAAACAAATCCATTGTTGATCTATTGCGATGATAAATAGAATAACAAAGTAATTATTAATTGTTTAAAAAGGTAATATTGATTCAACCCCCCCCCTCCCCCGCCTCTCAGTATTTCCAACAGCTTGACCCAACCGTCCACACATCCAACTCGTCATCGATTTCTCAACTAGTTGATCCACCAACAGATTGTCTTTAATTGTTGTTTGATTGTATGATTGACAGGCTAGTCAACTACTCAACTGACTATTGTGAACTCTTGGTTGATCTCTCAATCGTCCATTTCCAACTGTTGGTCAAACACCTAACCGAATGATTCTAGGAGAAGTGTGATAAACCATCATAAATTGAGGTTCAAATGCCCCCCCATCAACACATGGCTCTAGAGATTCAGGGGGTGAAATTAAGTCAATAGGACACCCCCCATAATTGCATCTCCTTAAATCCCAAGCATAGTACGTAGCTTGATAAACTTAGCTTCACCCAAAGGTTTGGTAAATATATCAGCAATATGATCATATGTACTTCACTAAACAAGTGTGACAACCTTCTCCTGAACCAACTATCTCAAATAGTAAGCATGTAGTTCGACATGCTTAATTTTTCTATGAGGAAGAGGAATGTTGACAACTTGAATCACACTCTGATTATCACAATAGAGTGCAATCAAGGTTTGTATAGGAAAACCAAGTTCTTCCAAGAGTTGGTGAATCCAAACTATTTCTATTCTAACATTGACAATGCCACGATATTTTTCTTTTGTAGTCGATAGAGAGACTACCTTTTATTTATTGCATGACCAAACCAATAGTCCAGTGATGAAGAAAAACACATAGCCAAAAGTGGACTTCCATTCATCACTATTGTGTACCTAGTAGGAGTCAATGAACATGACTAACGAATATGAACTTTGGCAATACTTGATACAAGATGAATGGTACCCTAAAGATAACAAACAAATATTTTGATAGCTTTCCAGTGGATTTATATAGGGTCTTGCATAAACCGATAAACCACACTAAAAACAAAAGAAATATGAGGTCAATTGTGAGAGATAGATAAGACTGTCGACTAGTTGTTGATAAAGTGTAGCATTGACTTTTGAAGATTGAAAATGTTTACTTAGCTCGACTTCATATTGAAAGGGAGTAGCACATGGCTTACAATCTTCCATCTTAAAATGTGTCAAGATATCCATCACATATTTATATTGAGAAATGAAAAAACCATCAAACAGTGGTAAAACTTGAAGACCCAAAAAATAATGCAGAAGACCAAGATCTTTCATGTCAAAAGAGTTGGCAAGTTGCTTCTTCAATATAAGAATAAGATGAATTTTATTTCCAATTATGACAAGGTCATCAACATATACAAAAATAATCAAGGTATTTCCATTAGTATGGATTACATACAAGTTGTGATCAGATTCACAACGTTTGAAACCAAGTGGAAGGAAGAAATTGTTGATCTTATCATACCAATCTCTAGGAGATTTATTCAAACCATAAAGTGACTTTTGAAGTCTACAAACAAGGTTACAATATATCATGAAACTATGAGGTTGTTCCATGAAAATTTATTCAGATAGGTCAGCATGAAAAAGGCACTCTTCACGTCCATCTAGTGGATCTACCATCCAAAACGAGCAGCAAAACAAAGAATTACTCAAACAAATTTCATCTTTGCAACACGATAAAATTTCTCAGTGTATTCGATGCCTTCTTGTTGAGAAAATCCTTTCGCAACCAAGTGAGCTTTATGTCGCTCAATAAGACCTTCATAGGTAAATTTGGTCTTTTGTAGACCCATCGAAACTTCACAACATTCTTCCCTTGAGGTCGAGGAACTAAATACCAAGTGTGATTCTTTAGAAGAGAATCCATATCAGTCTCCATCTCATGTTCCCTTTAAAATTATCCTAGTTGTGCATGTGAGAATGTAACAGGATCATAGGTTTCAAGAACATGTGTCATCAATTCAACACTAGCACGCTACTTCTGACTATGAGTTTGGTGGCTTGAAGAAACATCGCCAACATCAAGACCAGTAGCTTCAAGTGTCTTTGAAAACCATCTAGGTATAAAATAAGGTAGGGAACTAATTTCCACTATGGAAGGTTGATCATAAGTTGGAATGGTTTCAGTTGAAGGAGATGGAGGACCAGTCGAAATAGAAATTGACTAACCAGTCGACTTGGAATATTTCAACGGTCCAGTTGAAACAGGAATAGAGTTATATTGTTCATTAAAAGGAATATAAAATGGACCAGGAGAACCAGAGTCGGAAACAACATCAAAGAAACCATCTTATAACAAACCAGAGGATGCATTCAACAACGCAATGCCAGAAGACTTCTCATCAAACCATACAAATTTGATGATAATGATTTGTCATTTGACTGGGCCAAACAATTGATAGGATTTAGACTCTTCAGAGTATCCCATCATGATGCAAGCATGACTCTTTGCATCCAATTTATTTCTGCAATCATTAGAAATATGAGCCCAAGCAACACGTCCAAACACATAGAGGTGGACACTAAGGGATTTCTTCCACACTATCATTCAACTGGAGTCACAAAAGGAACAAGTAAAAATATTCATACAAGAAGCAAGGAGACAAATCTTTGTCCTGCAAAAGACATCTATACATTTCAATTAACATTTGTTTCTTACATTCTCCAATACCATTTTGTTTAGGGGTATGAGGAACCAATCGCTTCCATTCAATACTAGATCAAACAAGGTATTCTTCAAAAGAACGATTCACATATTGTCCACCGTTATCTGATCTTAGACACTTGATGGGATGACCACATTGATTTTCAGCAAAGGCCTTGAATTCTTTGAATTTTTCAAAGACAACATTTTTATTCTTTAGGAAATAAACCCAAGTGAAGTGAGAGAGATCATCAATAAATGTCAAAATATACCTTGCACCGGCTAAGAAGTTAGATTGATGCATCACATATCACTATGAACCAGATCCAAGAGGTTATGTGCTCGCCACGCTTTGCCAAAGTTGAATGGTTCCTAATGATTCTTTCCCAATACACAACCTATGCAAACTCAATCATAGGGAAAACCTTTCATTACACCAGCAACCATATTCTATTGTTCCATCGACTGAAAACTTTGGAAATTTAGGTATATGAGTCATTCATGTCAAGTTTGACTTCATTCATTAGTGTGAGAAACAAGAGAGGCCAATTCAGGATCTAGTCGAGTTGAATCACAAAACTTATACAAGCTTTCCTTCAGGTCAAGAAACCCACTGGAGACAATTGACTAACCTTTCTTCATATCTTTGAAAAATAAATGATCAAGATAGAATTCCACAATCTTTCCTATATGTGTCAACTGAGAAACTAACAACAAATTCACATTGATTCGGCACATGATATACGTCAACAATTTTTCCATGTCGACAGGGAACATTTCCACGACCAACAATGTCAATAAAAAAGTCATCAGCAACGTAGATATTTCTCTCGACATATTTATCCACGGAAATGAACAAGGAAGCATCATTGGCCATATGTTGAGTGCATCGGAATTTGAAAACTCATCAACTCTGAGAAAGCAATGCTTGAGAAGTTATGACTTGGAAGGTGAAATTATCAGCAGGTAGATAAATAGTTGACATGTCTCCTTCAAGTCACTTCACTTTATCCTCTAATTTGTCTCTCTTCTTATAGAAGATTTTCTCCACATGTATAGTCTTTCCATGGTATTAACATGTCTTTTTATTTCAACTCTTCCAACTCAACGTTGATTCATCAGTCCTTCTTTTAGATTTCTAGTTAAGGCATCCAGGTCTCTATATAGGGGTATCAAACCATCCTCTTCCCTTGTGATTCATCTTTCCCTTTCCCTTGAGCAAGTGAGCTTGATGTTTTCCACCATGCTTACCTTCATCCAGAAATTTATGTTAATCGTTAATTAGTAAGCCACATAAAACTTCAAAAGTATAATCCTTACCATCTTCCTTGTGTGCATGCTAGTTGGTGCAGAAATTCAAAATGAACACATCGAATGGTGTTCTCATATTCATCAGGACAGGCTTGATGAGTTGTCCATATTTCTTCTGATAATTATTTCCACATTCTCCCTATTTCAACTGCAACTCTTTCACACACTCCAAATAGTACTCAATTCTATCAAAGGAATGAGGATTGAGAGATATCAACTCTTTCTCCAATTACATGACATGGATTTCATCGACTTTGTCAAACAGAGACTTCAACTTCTTCCAAACTTGATGAGGGAAGTCAATTCCGTTGGTATGGAACCAAATATCTCTTGAGATATAGGTCATTGTGACCCCCACAACCTCATCCTTCTTTTTGTCGACAATGAACTTCATTTGATCATCTGTCGGATCTGGACTTGTACTCTTTGTATATTTCCATAGTCCTTTTCTCTTCAGCAAGGTTTCCATGTCTATAGCTCAGATAACATAATTTTATCCATTCAAAAAAACAATATTGATCTTTGAATCCATCTTCAACATCTAAAAAATCTAATTTGTTTCCAAAGGTCATAGTCAGCAAATCACCATCCCAAAGCCAATCACACAACACATCTGACTCAGCAAGATTTGCAAAACACGGGCGAGGTATAAACCTTCAGCTTTGATACCATGTTGGGGATTAGGTGTAACCTGATATGAAAAAAATAAATAGAACTGCATATAGTCGAAGAGAAGTAACCTTCAAAGAAAATAGGTGGTGTCTAAAGACATCGTTACAGCACTTAAGCACAGTGCATTGTGATCATAACATAACAATGCATACTAAACATGCACACCCTATTCAACATAATTGGCATATGAAAATGACCCATCAAGTATGTTATTTATATCTTTAAGATCTAACCAACCTCCTTGGAATTGGGAATATCTTGTCAACATACAATCGTTGAAGGTTAGACTTGAGTCCATCAAATCCATGTTGTCTAGTCAACTTGACAAGGGTGCTTGACTCGATCGTCCATGCATCCAAATTGTATTTGATTTCTCAGCTAGTCAATCCACCGATAGAATGTCTTTGATTGTTGTTCGATTGTCCGACCGACATATTATTCAACTACTTGAACGACTATTGTGAGATTTTGGTTAGTCACTCGACCAACTATTTCTAGTTGTTGGTCGACCACCCGATCAATTGATTCCAAGAGAAGTGTGATGGACCATTAGAAATTGAGGTTCCAACACTCCATAGAGTCATAAATGTTTACATTTTTTCCATCCCTCCTTTAGAATGCTCTCTCCTCTAGCTCACTTTCTTAGTGTTTTCTCCTCATGACCATTCTCTCTCCCTTATTTCTCTCTCCTTACTCCCTTAGTGTGTTCTCCTCCCTGGTGCACTCTCTCCCTTACCATGCTCTCCTCCCTAGCGTGCTCACTCCCTTATCATGCTCTTCTCTCTAGTTTGCTTCTTTGGTATGGTCATTCTCTTGGTGACATAGTAGAGATATTGGTGGATATTTGAGTAGATCAAGTAATATCCATTTAGATTGACTTGAGAGCGGCTATATTAGAGGAGAATAGTGGATATGGATGCAATTCTACAAGCAAATTTGAATGTATTAAAATGAAATGCAGTCATATAATTTGAATTATTTTATTAGCTCTTCTCTACAAATTGTTTCCACATATTGTAACTACCATTTTGTATATCTAGTTTTGTGTCAGTACTGACATTTTTGTATATAACAAATCCAATGGTCTCCCGTCGTCAACTTTGAGCTATATCTTACAGTAATATTATTATTATTGTTATTTTTTTAATTGTATCTACATTCATTGCTTTATTGTTTAGATCATACTTTGTTAAATATGGCATTGAATCTTGTGATGTTGTATGAAGATTGATTTAATGAATGGAATGGAATATGTATTGATTTTTCATATTAACCAAAATATACTTGTACAATATGTACCTTATCATGTGTAATGTAATCCTAAAAAATGGATAGGGTAGGACATATTGCTTTTAATTCTAATATAGAGTATTATAAAACCAGTTGCTATAGCTTGATTTTAATTCTAATATAGAGTATTATAAAAATGGATAGGGTAGGACATATTGCTACAGCTTGCAGTTTAGCAACCATATATAATCACAAGTTTAATTAACGAGTAAGAACTTTGAAAAGTTCATTGATATGAAAGAATTTTATTAGAAGTATACTTTGTTTAATTTTATTTAATATGAAAGCTCAAACTTAGATATGATATAGATATATATAATCAAAGGCTTATGCTCTTGGATTTAAGATTTTTGATGTTGGTGTGAAATGAAATCGAGAGGTAGCCCACCCAAAACAAAAATGCTAGCTTTGCAATAAATAAGTGATCGAGATAGATGTCAAGGACTCTCCTTTTGGTGATTGTTTTCCTCTATGAAGAGAGGGAAGACCAAAATAATCTTAGCTAGCACAACTCAATCCCTTGTTTCCCTCCCTTTTTGGGTTAGAACCTAAGTCAAACAAACCCTCAATGGGATGGAATTTTTAAACCCTAGATAAAGCCTCATTTTAATCTCTAGAATCCCTATATATTGAGTTATCACATTTATATTTCTATATTAGTGTTTTTTGCTAGACCCTTTAATTGTATAGTACCCTTTGTCTCTTACACACACACACACACACACACACCAAGGAGACCGAGTTTTAGAATCATCTCATCTTGTACATTTGTTATATTGTAAAAGGAGGTTCCCCCCACGAAGAGGCTTCACATCCATTCTTGTCTCTCATTCTCAATGTGTATCTCTCTCTCTCTCTCTCTCTCTCTCTGTTGTCTTTGGTGTTTAAAGCATAACATTTGGTTTCAGAGCAAACAATCTTACAGTTTCGCTCCTTCAAATGAGTCACCTTGGAATTTTCACTATAATTTTTTTCTGGGAATTTTTAGATAGAAAAAATTTTGGGAACTTGAGGTAAAATAAATAATTACCTATGGTAAAAAAAAGTAGGTTTGTTTCCTCTATATTTTTGGATTTATATCCTATGCAAATTATAGTTTATGACTAGTCCTAAAACTAGTCTCAAACAAGTGTTCTTGGTAAAACAGATATAAACAGTTTTTGGTGAAGTTTTACAATGTGAAATTTTTAGGATCCTGATTATATATATCAAAGTATTTTTTATAATAATTTCAGGTTTTGGTTCACCATACTTTATGAGATATAGATTAGGAATTTAGGGTTTTTGACTAGTCCTGAAATTAGTCTCAAACAAGTCATCTGGGAAATTTCACTATAAATTTTTTTCGTGAAGTTACAAAATGTGAAATTTTCAAAATACTAAGAAGACATAGAGAATTACTTGTGTTAGAAATTTTAGTTTTTTTTTCCTATAATTTATTATTTATATCCCATGTAAGTTGGGGTTTTTTAATATCCCTAAAACTAGTCTCAAACAAGTGTTTTGGGTAAAACAATCATATTTTTTAAAATAAAAATTGAGTGAAACTAGTTGCATTGAAAAGAGGATGGTCCATAGTATTTTACATTAAAAAAAAATATGTAAGAACAATTGGACACGTGTTAGCCCATAAAACTTCACTTTCTTGAAGGGGACAAAAATAAGAAGTTTTAGGAAAGTTACCATGACTTTCTCTTGGCAACTCAAAATTTAGTCAAACCTATGGAATTGCAAAGAAGGAATATGAGGATCCCATAGAAAAATAAATAAAAATTAGAGGTGCGGAAATTTCAGATTTATATCAGGTGCAAGATCAACCTACAAAACAATATCCAAATCAAGTTTTTAACGGTATGTAGAATTTTAATTGCCATAAATTTTATAGGAAGATATATTTTGAAGAGTTTCGTAAAGAAAAATATAGAATAAATATAGATAAATATTATTATTATCCCAGATGGAAAAGGGTTCTCCAAAAATTACTTCACCAATTAAACCTCCAGAGAGATCAACCATTACTCGTGAAGAAAGTAAAGGGATATAGCACTAGCTATCCAAGTTGGAGAATCAAGTTAACGAATTGAATGATAGGGAAGAAAAAAAAAACTGAATTGATAAGCACACAAAATTCCATGCAAAAAAGGATGGAACAATTTCAAATTTCCATGGATAAAAAGATGGAAAATTTGCAAAATTCCATGTCAACCATCATCTTACATACCCTGGATGAGACATTCCCTAAAGGAGATATCGGGATTTAAGGAAATCATGAAAAAGTGGAGGACATAAAGATTGATTCCCAGATTCATGATTATTCATTACTCCAAGATCTGCATCATCGGGGGTACAACTCAACACCAAGGATCTACTTAATTCCCAAGATTCATATGAGGAAATTTGATGGTAAATATCCTATAACATGGATATTATAGATGGAGCAATTATTTTATCTACACCAAGTGCCAACTTTACAAAAGGTAACTCTTGCAGCCTTGTCTTTAGAACCTAATCAATTTTTTTGGAACTAATGGCTTTGTGAACAAAAAAATGACTCTATTGTATCTTGGTCCATTTTTACAAATGAATTGGTAGCACATTATGGGGATATTAAGAGCAACACATTCCTTAGTAAATTGATAAATCTTCAGCAAAGGGGTCCAATTATAGAGCACATTTAGCAATTCCAAAAATTGAGTCTCGGGGAAAAGAACATTCCAAAGGATAATTTTTTAGATCTCTTTATGGGCACTTTAAAGGAGAGCATTCAACATGAGGTGAATATCTTCAAACATAAATCCATGGAACATGATTTTAGTATGTGTTATAGTCCAAAATTCCTTATTTGTGCATACAAGACATTGGCCCTTCCTTTTGCATACTTTGTCAAATTACTACTGAGGCTTCTTCTTAAAAAACCATTTTTTGGAAAGTGTATGTGCCCTGCTGAACTAATAGCCCGCGTACACACGTGTGTTGCATGTTATTTATCCTGCGTACATACGCGTGCTGCATGCTAGATGCCCTGTGTTTACCTCCAAAATTTGCAAAAAATATAAAATTGTGTGGAATTCGGTGGAGTTTACGGGCTATGGAGGGTTTTCTAACCATTTTA
Source organism: Picea engelmannii (assembly GCA_009831015.1). Lineage (NCBI taxonomy): Eukaryota > Viridiplantae > Streptophyta > Pinopsida > Pinales > Pinaceae > Picea > Picea engelmannii. The sequence goes on from ML807649.1 coordinate 63,832, forward strand.
CCCATTGTAGCACGTCCCCAAACCGAATAACCATCTTTTTCTCATATAAAAAGAGGTCTTGGGGTCTCATTTAGAAAAACAAGCAAGAGAATAAGAAAACTCTACCAAAATCCCTTCCCTTTCTTAGCCCAAGTTTTGCATCCCTTTCTGAGTTTTATCCCTAGCCTTGCCCTCTATCCTTTCTCCTTATGCAACCCTTCCTCCTTCCATTGGTGATAAGTTGGTTATGAGAAGCGAACATGGGATTGATTCACTTGGAACCACTATAGAGGAGCTCGTACCTAGTTCATGGAGTGGTTGTCGACAAAGGTTGTAATCATTTTTTTCTTGAAACTTAACAAGAGAGTTTGTCCTTGTCCCAAAATTTTATGTTTGTATGTTTTTATTGATTTATGCATTTATATCTATATCTAAACTTTGAAAGTGATAAGTAGAGATTGCATGTGTTGTAGCATTGTTTTCCTAAGCTTTTGCAGGTCAACTTTGGGAGGAGATATGCAATCTAGGAGGTTGCAATAAACGAAAGAGGTCTACACTAACTGCAAGGACTAAAGGTGCACCCATTGACCTTCTTTCCTCTCTCTCATCATTTTGTTTAGATATTTTTGGGATAGCTTAAGGGAAGAATAGTATTTTAAGGGAATTCATCGATTTGCCTATACCTAGACCTAGTATAGGGGGATTTTCCCCATAGCAGAATTGGCGACTCCACTGGGGAGTCTCTCTAGGGTCTTAGTGGGAGATTTTGGTTAGATTTGGTTTTTTCAGTTTCTTTTTGAGTTTTCCAATTTTATTGAGTTAGTTAGCGTCTTTGGTCACCTTCTAGGTGCTTACCAGTATTCCCTGCCCAATTAGTTATCTAAACCTTTTTTATCTTTTTGAAAATGTACAGAGGTGTACGCTTCCTATCCTATGTATAGCTCGCATACATACGTGGTCTGCAAAGTATACAGCCCATGTACATACACAGGTTTCTTGTGCACAACTCACGTTTATGTGTTTTGGAATCTTTTTAAAAATATATATATTTCTTTCCTAACAAGAAGCTTTGTGCTTCTCAGGCCTTCTTGAACTCTTCAGGGTCTCTGTTAATGGTCTTTGGTTGGGTTAAAGATTCATTTTAACTTGCTCTTTGTAAAGAACCCATGTTGTTTCTTTATTTTCTTTTGTTTTCTTTGAAGGTTTAGGGTGAAATTTTAAGCGTTAGATCCTCCTGTGGATTCCAGTCAATCCCTGCGGTTAAGAAATGGCTTAGGGACTGTGTTAGTATTGGGTTTGTTTTCTCCTTTCCTTGTTTATGCTTTGAAAAATAAAAAAGATCATTTACTTGTGTTTTTTCTTTTCTAAGCATTTCAAAACATAAAAATTTGTTGCATTTAGTTATGCATTTTGTTTGGTAGTTGTAGCATAGGTTGTTTTTTACAAAAGAAAAGAGTTATTTTTCAAAGTTCCTTCTTTTCTATTAAGTTTAGTAGTTTTCATTTACATTGTAAAATGAAAAGTTGATTCTAGGAAACTTTTGGAATTATAGGATCTTGGAATACTATTTTGAAAAGTTTTCATTTACAAAGATTTAAAATCCATTTCTTTCAATTGAAGAACCTAGTTTGCTTTTGCACAAATGCTCTAAAGTTTTTCTTCTCTTTCGTCACTTGTAAACACCATAAGCTGCACATCCATACCCTTTTGAGTAAATCAAGCCAATTAAAATCAAAATTTAACACTTAAAATCAATTAGACTTTTGTTTGTAGGGTTCACCAAGTAGTCCAGGCTCTAGGGCCTTGAAATAAGTGTGGAGAGGAAACTCTTCAACGTCGCCTAAACAAACATAAGAGTTTGTGATAGGGAGTGTCAGAGTCCAATGTCGTAAGAGTCTATCGAGACCCCCCTATAACACAGTGGCTAAACATGAGGTCGTGTGAGGAAAGGTAGAGGAGAAAACCCCTCCAAAGTCAGACCAAGCGTAGTGGGGATCGTATATAGAGGGTCGTTCTTCGGAAGTACGTTGATTTCATTTCACTACGGAGCCTCATGGACCTTAAATCTATTTAAGATCCTCCATTTTCTTCCGTACCATTTTCCTTCAGTACCCTTGAAAGGCTTCGGACTTTCTTATTCTGCTCATTACGATCAACCCGACTGTCGACTGTACCCACCTGGTGACTAACTACGAGATGGAAACCTAGTTGCATGTTTTAGGGACTTACACGAGTGACTATGGGTTATACCATGGTACTTAGGGAAGACGTCAGATCACGCTTTGCAGAGTATACCTGGAGGGTGTTTCCGTGTTCGAGTTACACTTGCACCGGTAAGTTGCTCTAGTGTCGATTCGCGAAAATGTTCTTCCTGCCAGTAAGTTGTTTGCTTGATTTGTCATTAGGAACTGTTTAGTGTGTGCTATGTGTTTCACGCTAGCTCAACCTTAAGGTGTTGGTTGTGTTGATTAAGGTTGGTTGTCATTGATGTCAACCCTTGAAGAAAGCCCTGTAGCACAAAGGTTTGGGTAATGGACCCAATATTGTTTGATGTAAATATGACTCATTATTGTTTTTTCATGGTTCATAAGAAGTAAATATGGATGAACTCAAAAGTGCTCCCCTTATGGTGAAAGCCCTCACGAGAAGACGCTTTGTGGAGTAAGAGAACCCATGCTTAATTGTGGAATAATGAGATGAAGGACAATGAATTTGGCAGGGAAACTAGCCTAGATGGATAGTGCTTGTCATGCCATTTCTGGTGGTATGTGGAACGTCACATAACTCCTCACGGTTAGAGATTTATGGCCATGAGAAGCTAGAGACCCCAAGTTTGGGTAATGGACCCAAGTTTGTTTGATGGGTAACGGTATGAGTTATGATATATTTTCAGATAATACTATTCTATATGGATAGTACATGTCATGCCATTTCTGGTGGTATGTGGAATGTCACATAACTCCTCACATTTTGAGATTTATGGCCTTACAAAGTTGGAGGACCCTCATATGTCATCTAGAAGCCCCAAAAGGTCATAGTAGTCAAAGTGGTTTAAGAGATTTTAAAAGGTAAATAATAAAGTGAAGTAATGAGTGTATTATAATTCAAAGTGAATACAAAATAAATTGTTTCAATAATAAATTTAATGGAGAAATTACAAGTGGGTTAACCTTAAAATAAGGAAAGTGGGGCCAAGTGACCTAGAAGATGTTTTTAAGGAAGCTACTTGGAGAGTATAAATAAGAGGCAAGGCTCTCTCATTTAATACACACTTGAGAATATTGAATACCTATAGGTTTCTAAGGTAACCAAAGGATATCTAAGCCTAAATTCTTAGGAAAATGAAGAAAAGAAGGCTGAAATGCAAGGAAGGATAAATTATTTTGATGGTGCTTTCTAAGGTATGCTATTTACAGGTCATCTCACCATTTTCCTTATAACCTGTTTTCTATAATGATTCAGATCGTGAAATTGCTACTCCATTGAGAAAACATATCCAAGTATTTGTGGTTAAAAATTCATCTTGTGGGTCGTTGTATTTTGGGAGTTACACTCTGTGGAAAATAGGGTTTGTGGATAGTCCTGAAACTAGTCAAAAACAGGTGTTTCACGTAAAAACATGATAACTTCTTCATAACAGATAAAAATTTAGTGAGACCTGTTAGAACCCTATATAATAGGGGAATCAGTATTCTGACTAATATCTATCTATTTCAGGCATTACGCTTTTGCTCATGATGCATAGTGAAGGCGGGAGAAAGCGCTCGACTCTGACAAAGCATAAGCCAAGAACCTTGCACGTAAAATTCAAAGAATGTTAAAATGTCAGTGCATTTTGGGCAAGAAATTATGAATAGTTGGTTTGGGTGGCAAAAAGAAATACATGGATAAGTTTTTGGTTTTGTTTTTAACCTGAACTTTGAATTTATTAGTCTAATTTGACCTTTTTAAGTCAAAATTGGTTCTCGGCCTTATCACAGGTTTTTGGTTTGGTTTTCTTAAAATTTTGATTAAAAAAATATGTTGGCCCAAGGCCAAGCTCAACATCGAGAGTTTTTCTTTATATCTGGAGCCACGCATCTGCATCAACAACAACACAAGTCACTCACCAAAGTAAACAACATCCAAGCCAGTGCCAAAGCGCCAGCACCAAACTCAAGTGGTAGCCTTGGGCTCACATCATCGAGTATATGATGCAAACATTCGCATATATAAACACATATAAATTCCTTCTCCTCGTGAATGTGGGATATTGCCCACAGAAGCCAAAAAAATAAAATAAAAGCGCAAGCCTGATTTCTACAATGAATTCCTCATGGGACATCTGGAAATCCCCTGTTTGAACACAAAATTGGAGGCAGTTTCTTGTTCCATCCATCGCTAAGGAGTTTGGCAGCTATCGAAGTGAATTCTTAGGAGCCAAAGATAAGCCCAGTTACCAAGTGCACGTGCATGCTTAGTCAGGATATGAGATGAAACCATTATGAGCCAAAATTTTGTCATGATGTATATGATGAGAATTACAGGTGTGAGTCGAAAGTTGGATGTTGGTTTTCCTCAAAGTTCTTGAAGTTTCCAGCAAACCAAGAAGTGAAAATCGTACTCAAAGTTTGTATGTCCTTCTTGATGGTATTCAGCATAAGAGAGGTTTGTATCTGTCTCTATATGAGAGCATTGTTAGCGGATTCACATGAGAAAGAATGAGAGAATGAGGTCTCTCAAAACATCAAGACTGGTTTGCATACACAGTTCAGAATTACGTTTCATAATAAAGAAGTTGTAGGTGCCAAGAAGAAGCAGACGGTTTCTAAGGCTTATGTTGACTAAATAACTCTAAGCCCAACAAATGAAGAAGAGCCATGGAGGAACTCTCCCGGGCAGCTCAAAATATAGCATTGGCGTTTTCTCTCGCCATGGGAAATGGAAGGAATCTTTTAAGATATACTCAGAGTCAAGTGGTGCGTTTGATATAGGACGATTGAGAAGTTTTTGTAGCAATTGAATTCCTTCAACGCAGCTTGTATTGGCATTTCTGACAGAGCATGTTCAGGGTATAGTTGGCAGCCTAATGTGTTTATCAAAAATGACAGAGGGAAAATTCCTAGGCTCGACATCAGCAGAGGGTGAAATCTTGATTCTAGCAACTTCTGTAGCAGTGGAACTTGGAGGTGTGAAATCAACAGTTTGATAAAGGATCCCATATTTTGTGGTAACAATGGAGCAAATCAATTCCAAATTCCAAGCAGTTAAGATTCAACATTTAATATCAGTTGGAGTTTGTCTCGGGAATCTAATTGGAAGAAAATCCAGATCCAGCATTCCCAAGGTTTCGATGATCAGTTTGAAAGAATTTAGGACACTCGGTCGAGACCCAAAATTAGCAGACAAATGTCATATTCTGCTTTGATCATGATATTAACGAGATATTCTTTTATGGTACATTGACTATGTTCAGAACATTTGGTAGCGCAAACAAACACCCTAGGTGGCACTCTATCTCAAATTTGGAGCATTTTTAGAAAATAGTTCGAGTGGTATAATTTATTTAAGAAAATTATCAGCAGTTAGATAATTACCCAGAATTTAAGGTAACAATTGAAGGAGAATCCTTCCAGTTGGTGTGGCAGAGTATCCTTGTTTTGAGGTATCCTTTCGAATGTAACTGGCAGTCAAGACACCAGATCAGCTAGAACAAATGAAGCAGATCCAGGATTCGAGGCAATGGTTGAGGAAGATCATGGAGTAGATGGCAGCTCGACCAGTGGCAATTTAAATTCACTCATGACAAAAGGCAGAGATTTCCTATATTTCAAGCAGTGGTTAGAGAATCGATCCTCCAGCTGGCAGCAAATCTCCAACAACCTCAAGCATTTGATTGATACTGCATTTATTTGTTTTGATGTTGTTAGAGTCTATTCGCCAACAAATCTTAACAACCTCCGGTGTTCCAGATGTTCAAGCAGCAGTTACCAAATTGAACTTTCCTTTGATTTGTTGTTTTGTTTGTTTTAGGAGACATTTTACAGGTGTCGAGAGGATTGTAACTGCTTTTCTATTTTCAGAAAGCAGAGATAGAGCTGGAGTTTTGGCAAGGATGAGGTATTTTTTCTTATATAAAGACATGTAAAATATGAAGGGGGGGTTCGAGCTGGGAGGAAGGTTCGACCTGTGTGAAGTTTTTCCCTTTTTGGCTGGACTGTGGGCCTTGCTACTCCAGGAGGTTTTGTCTGTCATTTTTGAATGATTAAACAGTAATAGAGAAAAGGATTTATAGGATTCTTGTGTAGCAGCATTGGTGGTGTGTTCCTTGTCTATGTTTAGTTATCTTTCTGCTATCATTCAAGCAATTTCATTTCTTATTATTGAAAGAGAGTAATGGAGAAGAATTTATGCATGCATACTCTTTGTCCAATTTTTCAATAATCCATATGTTATTCATCTGAAGCTTTACAAAGGAATTATTGAATGCTCCTCTGTTCAGTGGATCTCTCCCTTTTCACCTCATTCATATGCACTAAATCTAAGACGATCCAAAATTTGTTACTATCTTGCCTTATGGAGACATTTACCACTAGATTTGATTTGATCATTATCTTATAAATAGACCCCATAGCCCAATGGTGATCTGAGAAACTCGTCAACCACATCGTCATCTAAATATTTCAAAAACCCCAACCCCATACTTTCATAGCTAGCCTAACATCCATCCCATACAAACCAAGTTAAATTGAAGAGAGAGCCCTCTCTTATTCTTGGAGGGCTAGATCCAAGACTCCAAGCGGTTGAAACAGTTACCTCCATCAATTTCTTCTTCAGCTGAGAAATTACAGAGCGTTAACATTTTGGAGACTCCACTGGGGAGAGCTTTCAAGTTCTTCAGGAAAATATATTAAGTTTAGATTTGACTTCTGATGGTGAACAGAAGCCAAACACAGGAAGGTTGTACCATTCACCTGGCGACTCCATTGTTCAAGATCCCCAGCTTCAAAGTTCACAAGCGACTTCACTGCAGAAGAATCCATATTTCAAAGCCTTGATGATGCTTCAATATGATAGGGTATGTGGTAAATCCTCTATCTCCTGAATATTTAAAAGAATTCAGGAATAAGCTAGCAAAATTTCACATTGATGAAGACTTTTTAACAATTGTGTTTCGTATTTTGGACTCGAGCAAATTTTCTCCTAAAAGTAAAATTTGTTTTCTTGAGCTAGTTGTTGAAAAGTTAAAAAATGATATTGAACTTTTGGATTCTCAAATTCAGTCATATAATTTCCGAGATCTCAAAGAATTCTTGGAAAATCTTCCTTCTCCAAACCAAGAGGAAATTGTACTGCCTATTGATTGGCAGATTGATGATGATTATGTTTTCCAATATAAGGCTGAAGTTGTAGATGTAGGGTTTAATTTTGAAGATGCAATTGATCAACTAGTCATAGAAGATCTAGGAACGAATATCATGCATCATTCTTTAATTGATCCTATAGCAGATTACATGGAGGTTCATGTTAGATTGAGTTTTCAAACACATATTCTCTATAACAACCAAATATGTCACCAGTTGCCAGTACATATTTCAGTTTCGATTTTCATCAAGCACGATGAGGAAACCCAATCATGGGATCAACTGTTGGATTGGCTTCATTGGAACTTTTTCATTACCTGATTGAAGCAGTAACTGTTAGCAAAGTAGGGTAGGTAGGAATGTGCCAATAATCTCAACGGGATGAGCATCTTTTCTTTTTCATCTCTTCATGGTTTTATTTTCAGTTTACAGTTTGGGGGTAGCCCAATGATCAGCTGGTCTGCGAAATTCAGAGTTCTATGGATTCTAGACATCTCCTTCGGAGCTATCTTCCCCAGGTGGAGCCTATGTTAGAACCCTATATAATAGAGGAATCAGTATTTTGACTAACATCTATCTATTTCAGGCATTACGCTTTTTCTCATGACGCATAGTGAAGTTGCAGAAAGTGCTCGACTCTGACCAAGCATAAGCCAAGAACCTTGCATGCAAACTTCAAAGCATCTTAAAATGTCGGTGCATTTTGGGTAAGAAATTATGAATAGTTGGTTTGGGTGGAAAAAAGCAATACATGGATAAGTTTTTGGTTTTGTTTTTAACCTAAACTTTGAATTTATTAATCTACTTTGACCTTTTTAAGTCAAAATTGGTTCTCGGCCTTATCACAGGTTTTTGGTTTGGTTTTCTTAAAATTTTGATTAAAAAAATATGTTGGCCCAAGGCCAAGCTCAACACCGAGAGTTGTTCTTTATATTTGGAGCCATGCATCTGCATCAACAACAACACAAGTCACTCACCAAAGTAAACAACATCCAAGCTAGCGCCAAAGCGCCAGCACCAAACTCAAGTGGTAGCCTTGGGCTCACATCATCGAGTATATGATGCAAACATTCGCATATATAAACACTTAGAAATTCCTTCTACTCGTGAATGTGGGATATTGCCCACAAAAGCCAAAAAAATAAAATAAAAGCATAGGCCTGATTTCTACCATGAATTCCTCATGGGACATCTGGCAATCTCCTGTTTGAACACAAAATTGGAGGCAGTTTCTTGTTCCATCCATCGCTAAGGAGTTTGGCAGCTGTCGAAGTGAATTCTTAGGAGCCAAAGATAAGCCCAGTTACCAAGTGCATGTGCATTCTTAGTCAGGATATGAGATGAAACCCTTATGAGCCAAAATTTTGTCACGATGTATATGATGAGAATTACGGGTGTGATTCGAAAGCTAGATGTTGGTTTTCCTCAAAGTTCTTGAAGTTGCCAGCAAACCAAGAAGTGAAAATCGTACTCAAATTTTGTATGTCCTTCTTGATGGTATTTAGCATAAGAGAGGTTTGTATCTATCTCTATATGAGATCATTGTCAGTGGATTCACATGAGAAAGAATGAGAGCATGAGGTCTCTCAAAACGTCGAGACTGGTTTTCATACACAGTTCAGAATTACGTTTCATAATAAAGAAGTTGTAGGTGCCAAGAAGAAGCAAACGGGTTCTAAGGCTTATGTTGACTAAATAACTCTAAGCCCAACAAATGAAGAAGAGCCATGGAGGAACTCTCCCGGGCAGCTCAAAATATAGCATTGGCATTTTCTCTTGCCATGGGAAATGGAAGGAAGCTTTTAAGATATACTCAAAGTCAAGTGGCGCGTTTGATATAGGAGGATTGAGAAGTTTTTGTAGCAATTGAATTCCTTCAACGCAGCTTGTATTGGCATTTCTGACAGAGCATGTTCAGGGTATAGTTGGCAGCCTAATGTGTTTATCAAAAATGACAGAGGGAAAATTCCTGGGCTCAACATCAGCAGAGGGTGAAATCTTGATTCTAGCAACTTCTGAAGCAGTGGCACTTGGTGGTGTGAAATCAGCAGTTTGATAAAGGATCCTAGATTTTGTGGTAACAATGGAGCAAATCAATTCCAAATTCCAAGAAGTTAAGATTCAACATTTAATATCAGTTGGAGTTTGTCTCGGGAATCTAATTGGTAGAAAATCCAGATCCATCATTCCGAAGGTTTCGATGATCAGTTTGAAAGAATTTAGGACACTCGGTCGAGACCCAAAATTAGTAGACAAATATCATATTCAGCTTTGATCATGATATTAATGAGATATTATTTTATGGTACATTGACTATGTTCAAAACATTTGGTAGCGCAAACCAACACCCTAGGTGGCACTCTGTCTCAAATTTGGAGCATTTTTAGAAAATAGTTCGAGTGGTATAATTTATTTAAGAAAATTATCAGCAGTTAGATAATTGCCCAGAATTTAAGGTAACAATTGAAGGAGAATCCTTCCAGTTGATGTGGCAAAGTATCCTTGTTTTGAGGTATCCTTTCGAATGTAACTGGCAGTCAAGACACTAGATCAGCCAGAACAAATGAAGCAGATCTAGGATTCAAGGCAATGGTTGAGGAAGATCATGGAGCAGATGGCAGCTCGACCAGTGGAAATTTAACTTCACTCATGACAAATGGCAGAGATTTCCTATATTTTAGGCAGTGGTTAGAGCACCGATCCTCCAGCTGGTAGCAAATCTCCAACAACCTCAAGCATTCGACTGATACTGCATTTATTTGTTTTGATGTTGTTAGAGTCTATTCGCCAGCAAATCTTAACAACCTCCAGTGTTCCATATGTTCAAGAAGCAGTTACCAAATTGAACTTTCCTTTGATTTGTTGTTTTGTTTGTTTTAGGAGACAGTTTACAGGTGTCGAGAGGATTGTAACTGCTTTTCTATTTTCAGAAAGCAGAGATAGAGATGGAGTTTTGGCAAGGCTAAGGTATTTTTTCTTATATAAAGACATGTAAAATATGAAGGGGGGGTTCGATCTGGGAGGAAGGTTCGACCTGTGTGAAGTTTTTCCCTTTTTGGCTGGACTGTGGGCTTTGCTACTCCAGGAGGTTTTGTCTGTAGTTTTTGAATGATTAAACAGTAATAGAGAAAAGGATTTACAGGATTCTTGTGTAGCAACGTTGGTGGTGTGTTCCTTGTCTATGTTTAGTTATATTTATGCTATCATTCAAGAAATTTCATTTCTTATTATTGAAAGAGAGTAATTGAGAATAATTTATGCATGCATACTCTTTGTCCAATTTTTCAATAATCCATATGTTATTCATCTGAAGCTTTACAAAGGAATTATTGACTGCTCCTTTGTTCATTGGATCTCTCCCTTTTCACCTCATTCATATGCACTAAATCTAAGATGATCCAACAGTTGTTACTATCTTTCCCTGTGGAGACATTTACCTCTAGATCTGATTTGATCATTATCTTATAAATAGACCCCATAGCCCAATGGTGATCTGAGAAACTCGTCAACCACATCCTCATCTAAATATTTAAAAAACCCCAAACCCATACTTTCATAGCTAGCCTAACATCCATCCCATACAAACCAAGTTAAATCAAAGAGAGAGCCCTCTCTGAGTCTTGGAGGGCTAGATCCAAGACTCCAAGCGGTTGAAACAGTTACCTCCGTCAATTTCTTCTTCAGCCGAGAAATTACAGAGCATTAACAAGACCAAATGTGTTGGTTAGGGTACATTCTGTAGTATTCTTTGTAATAGTTTCAGATAATTTCAACAAATATTCCTTGTGGGTCATGCTCTACAAGGTAGCTCTCTAGAATAAGCCAGAATTCAGCAAGGTATGTTATTTTTCCTATAACTCCTTTTCTGAGAGGTTCCAAGTAGTGACACTTGGAGGAATTGCATAAAACACACTGAAGAACATTGTGTATCAGTTTCATATCTTTATACATTACAGTTACAAAGTTATGATTACTTCAAGTTAGGGTTGTTGACTAATCCAAAACTAGGCATGTGAGACTAAAGAAAAATTTGATGAAAATGCTAGTCT
>ML807649.1:81516-118761 GCA_009831015.1 Picea engelmannii
ATAAGGAAAGTGGGGCCAAGTGACCTAGAAGATGTTTTTAAGGAAGCTACTTGGAGAGTATAAATAAGAGGCAAGGCTCTCTCATTTAATACACACTTGAGAATATTGAATACCTATAGGTTTCTGAGGTAACCAAAGGATATATAATCTGAAATTCTGAGGAAAGTGAAGAAAAGAAGGCCGAAATGCAAGGAAGGATAAATTCCTTTGATGGTGCTTTCTAAGGTATGTTATTTACATTTCATCTCACCATTTTCACTATAAATTTTTTTCTATAATGATTCAGATCGTGAAATTGATATGACATTGAGAAAATATATCCAAGTATCTATGGTTAAAAATTCAACTTGTGGGTCGTTTTATTTTTGGAGTTACACTCCGTGGAAAATAGGATTTGTGGCTAGTCCTGAAACTAGTCAAAAACGGGTGTTTCGGGTAAAAACATCATAACTTATTCATAACAGATCCAAATTAATTGAGACACAATGTGTTGGTTATGGTATAGTCTCTAGTATGTTTTTTAATTGTTTCATATCATTTCAACAAATATTTCGTGCGGGGCACACTCTACAAGGTCACTCTCTAGAATAAGCCAGAATTCAGCAAGGTAGGTCATTTTTTCTATGACTCCTTTTATGAGAGGTTCCAAGTAGTGACACTTGGAGAAATTGAATAAAACACATTGAAGAACATTGTGTATCAGTTTCAGATCTTTATACATTACAGGTACAAAGTTATGAGTACTTCAAGTTAGGGTTGTTTACTAATCCAAAACTAGGCATGTGAGACTAAAGAAAAATTTGATGAAAATGCTAGTCTCTTGTTGTTAAAGTTAAGGAAGGTTTGCAGGAATATGATCATATACACCAGGTCTATTACAGAGCTACAAATCATATTTGGATGATGAAATTGATGAGGGATTTTGGTTGAGGTACATGTTGAGTACATGGTTGAGACAAGTAGTTGATGAGTTGGCACATACATGACATGTATAGTTGATGATGTTGGTACATATTGATGAGTCATAGTTGATGAGTAGTTGACACATGATTTGTACATACTTGGTACATGGTTGGATGCACTTGTTTATGGTACAGGTTGATTATAGGTTGTTTGGTACAGGTTGGTGCATGGTTGACGCACTTGTTTATGGTACATGTTGATTACAGGTTGAGGTACAGGTTGATGCATGGTTCAGATTTATTGGTACAGGTTTACAGTAGTATATCTAATAGTGATAGTGTGACAGTGATTCCATCATTCTACTTCTACTTTATGATGGCAAGACAGGGCAAGGATAGGTGGTTGTAGCCACCTTCCGGTTGTAGCCAGAGAACATAGGGGGTTGTAGCCAGAGAATTGGGGAGTTGGAGCTTCCCTCAGGTTGTATCCTGAGAAACTAGGGGCTTGGAGCCTCCTTCCAATTGCAGCTGGAAAACAAAGGAAGTTGGTGCTTCCAATGAATGTAATTCTTCAAGACATATAAGAAAAAGCATTACGTGGTTTTCTCTCGATTTGGGTTTCCACATAAAACATTGGTGTACTGTGTATGTGTGTGATTGTTTATTTCTTATTTCTCATTATTGGATAATAATTCTACATTGATATAGCATTTGAAGAAAAAGGATTATAATTACGCTATTACTGATTCACGCCCCCTCTCAGTAATCCAATAGGTTGATCATTTCACAAGGTGGAACATCAACAGCTCCATCATTTGTGTAGGCTTCAGGGCCTACCGCTGGTTACTTTGAAGCCACCTTCACCACCACTCAGGCACAAGTTAGATCAAGAGGGCTCTTTTGAAGCGACCGGGCCATAGGAAACTGTACCTGAGCTAGCTCCTAGAGAAGACTTTCTTTCACCGGAGGAGTCCATCGTTTCTAACCTTGGAGATGAAGGCTTCAAGCCCACAAACCCTCTGATCACTGAATTATCGACGTCGCTCCTTATTCAAATATTCTCACTCGAGGTGACTTCACCTCAATGTCAGTTTTTTAGATGAGCGGTGATGGAAGCAACTAGTGCTACTTCCATTGGGAGTCCTCGTACTCCCATTTCGGTTGTCATGTAAGTAGGTGTCGCGATGCCTCCCCCACCTCCACCTATCAGGACCATGGTTGTCCATACACCCACTACTTCAGACAATGGAAACATCCCATCGATGACTCTGACCATTGTTCCTCCTATCCACAACGTGTATGGCGCTCCCTTTTCATATGGGATGCTCGATTTTGATTCTATTTCAGTTCTAACCTACTCTAATCTATAAACTTTTGGTCTGGGGGCAGGGAGCTCTAATTCTCCCTCGCAAGGATCTGTCACGAGCACCACTTCCCTATTTAATTCTATCCCTTACGGTGGGGGTCATATCCCTCCTCCATCCCCTTTTCTCTGAGGTACTTTCCAACAATTGATCGAGCCTAACACCAACTCTAGTTTATTCAATGGGGAGAGTCATGGACCTCAGTCCTACATGACTCTGGTAGGATCTATGCCTTTTTCTTTGTTCAACACATTTGGAAATAACGCTTTCTCATCGTCTGCTTTCTCGGTAGGGGGTAACCCCATTTTTGGTCAACCAAACCCTATACAACATATCATTCCTTTGTAGGGAGTGATGACGGGGATTTACTCCTCACAAGGTCTTGGAAATCCATGGAAGGGCTCGTTTCCATCTCAAGGGATTTTTATCGGGGGCAACCCCTCCCACACTCAGTGGAACTCTAGGCAGGGTTCAATACCCATGCTAGGAGGGTCGGTTGGGGGCATCCCCAACCAAGGTCCTTGGAATATTGTGCAGGGAGAAATCCCTACACAAGGCATGACATCCAACTACGGGAACCAGTCAAACATGCAAAATCAAACACAAGATCCTTTTATTGGACAGGGCCACCATGGTTTCTACCAAAACCATGCCCAGCAGCCAAAATTTTCCTGACAACCTGGTGCCAGTCAAAATTTAGGCCCCTCTTTTCATTTGAATCCACCACAACCGAGACTATATTTTTTGGGAACTCTGCATTTGTCAAACTTGTCAAGAATGTTCAACGACATGATATGTCATGATCTGTGTTGACTCCCCATGCCGACTAAGTTTCCCTCCGACATTCCTAAGTTCAAAGAAAATCCTAAAGAAGATCTAGGTGATCATGTTACCACATTCCATTTATGGTGTTCAACCAACTCGTTAAAGGATGATTCCATTCAGTTGTGTTTGTTTCAACTCACTCTTATAGGGGGTGTCGCAAAATGGTATATCAAGCTCGACAGCTTGAAGTATGCTTACTTTAACGACCTGACTATCATCTTCTTCAACCATTTCCAGTTACCGGTAAGATATGATTCTGGCATCGAGTTGTTGGCCAGCTTTGAGCAGACAAAAGTCATCCATATCTCGGATCACATTCAAGAATGGCGATGACAAAAGAGTTTGATCAAAGTTGTGGTCACTCCCACATTTTTTCTCGAGTGGTTCCTAAATTCCTTGGTTCCTTGCAAATCCAAATATGTCACAACGTCCAGGGTTTTTTCCGAAGAAGAGGATATCGTGAGAGCCCAGCAACTAGAGTTGATTTACTCTCAATTCACTATGATATACGAGATCTTGCCCGACGCACCACGATTGAATTTCGACAAGACCAAACAAAAGTTTGGGCCTCATGTCGATGGCATAGTAGGCTCAGCACCGAGAAAGTCCATAGATCAGTTTACTAATCAATTATAGTAGTTATCGATTCAACAGACTGTGTCCATCCAAACTCCTAGTTCGGCTTCCCCCGTAACCCAAACATTGGATGTACACAATGTGCAATCAACAAATCCCAAGGGTAACCAGCAAATCGAGGGAAAGAGGAAATCTAAAAACAAGAAGGGTAAGGGGGATAAGAAGGTTATAAATAATGTTGGTGAGGGAAAAAATGAAAAGAGAAAGGTGAAGTTTTCATGTAAGATTTGCACAGACGACCACTTGACTCACCAATGGCCTCGTCTTGAGGAAGCCCAAAAGTTATTGGCACAACAACAACCCGTTGTGCTAACCAACCCTTTTCCACAAGGGAAAATTTTGACTCAAGCTTCCTCATCCACCAACGCGCCTGGGGGAAATCAGGGAGCCCCCGCACCTAATGCTAAAAACAGAGCCAAAAATGTTTATATGATGAAAGTTGAAGCTCATTTACAGACAAGGGTTCATAATTACGGAATGTCAGAATCTGTTGAGAAGGGAAAAGAAGCATCCAACCCACTGCCTCGTCTTCAAATTGATAAGACTGTGGGAGAAACCATGACTCGCATCCCTAAGGGTGCATTCAAAAAATATTCTCATAACTCGAATGCAAGGGTTGCTCAGAATTACTCCATCGTGGAGGATCTAGCACAAACTCCTTGTGCAATGTCTTCTCTGGAAGTCCTCCAAAGTTGCCCCTCATAGAGAAAACCATTGTTGTATGCCTTGAGAGCGGTCGAGACCACTAACTCAGGAATGATCATTTTCAATCCTACAGATTATAAACCTCGTCTTCCTCACCACGTCACTTTTCAGATAGTTGTGGTGTATGCCACGAAACCATTGATGCAGAACATTTTCCTTACGGTGGTTGATGAGGGTGCCTTGACTGATGTCGTTGGCATGATAGAAGGTAATTGGCCAAACTGATTTTTCTATGTCGCCCACATTGATAACCATGTTTGACGGTCAATATTTTAAACCACATGTCATAATTCCTTCCTTCCTTGTTCATTTGGAGGGAAAAACTGTGTGTGTCGAAGTAGAAGTAGTCGATGTGCCTCTCGACTACAATATTTTGTTAGGGTGGAGTTGGACCTACGCTATGACAGTGGTTGTATCCACCTTTTTTGGGTCTTATATTTTCCTCACGAAGGCCAGATCATAATCGTTGATCATCTATCCTTCTCCTGTCCTGACCCACCATCAGGGGCATCCACGGTCCCGGTGATTGACAACTCGCAACCATGTACTATCAACTTAGGTGTCATATTGTTTCCATATTTAATGGGGACTTTTGATTATCTGTCGCCTGCTAATGACGCCAAGTTTATTTCGGTTATCCCTGACCAGCCAAAGGTTGCAATATTTCAAGTCACATGATTTAGAACGAGTTACTTTAATGACCCATGGATTCTACCTTCCCCATCGACTTCGATGTAAGGGATAGGGCACCCTGGAATGCCAGTGCCCTTATCCATTGTTGAGGTTGTGTATAGTATTGTCCAGAAAGCCTCAGCCAACCCAGATCTGACTCCCCCATAGGAGCTAGATCTTGTTCTCGAGCCTATTTTGGCTCAATATTCTCTTGCTGCCTACAACCCTTTGGATTTAGTCTTTCCCTCTCACGACGCGATCCTGGAGGCAATAACGGGGCCAGACAAACCTTGGGATGATCTTCACCATAGATCTTATTTCTTACCCAAGCTGAAGACAATAGAGGCATGAGAGTTCGTTACGAACATGAATGTAGATTCCCCTTGTCCCATTAACCCTCTAGCTATGCACAGAATCTATGTCAAGGTAAATATGGAAAGTATAGCTGAAACTATTCCTATCAACATCTATAGAACCCCTGACATCATGGAAAACATCTTCGTTGGAGTAGATTGTTCTCCCAAAGAGATTTAGATCTACACTAAATTATTTAAATATTTGTGTGACGTCTTTTCCTAGTCTTATGAGGAGATTCCATGCATTGATCCACGTATCATTGAACATGAAATCACAACTTACCCCGATGTTAAACATGTCCGACAGAAGCTTTACTCGGTCAATGCTCATAAGGCAACGGTGATCAAGGCTGAGGTAGAGAAACTCATCAAGGTTAGTTTCATCTATCATGTGCAATTTACAAAATGGGTGTCAAGCCTTGTTCCTGTCAACAAAAATAAAGGTACGATCTGCATGTGTATGGATTTTCATGACCTGAAAAAAAGTGTGTCCAAAAGATATTTTTCCAACCCCATTCATTGACCAGATTGCCGATGAATGTACGGGTTGTGAGGTATTTTCTTTTATGGACGATTTTTTTGGGTACAACCAGATTCATATCAAGCCCAAGGACCAACATAAAACAACGTTTATTTGTCCTTGGGGTACATTCGCGTACAGAAAAATTCCTTTTGGCCTTAAGAATGTTGGAGCTACTTTTCAGCGGGCCATGCCATTTTCTTTCCACGACCTCAAAGACATATTCAAGGTGTATCTTGATGATATAGCATCACGTTATCGTAAGAGATCTTATCATCCCTCCCATTTACGACTTATCTTTGAGATGTGTTGTTACTATCGGATTCTCATGAATCCAAACAAATGTAGTTTTTGTGTAACATTAGGACAGTTGGGTAAAATATATGCACTATTAATTCCAACAATAAATTGTCAACCAGGGAGTCGTAGACTTAGAGGTGCAAGCACAGGAAATGCAGGATTTGAGCCTAGTCTAACCAAATCTAAGGCCGGAAAACACACTTCAATGCAATAAATGAAACAAGAAACTAGAAAATGAATTCAATTGATAGGAAGAAAACTAGCACCTTAGGTTGAAACCCATTATGGGAAAGCCATGTCTCACGAGTTAGGCCTTTAATATTCCTTTGGTGATTGAAGCTATGGAAAATTAAAGCGCAAGGAATCCAAAGGTACGTGAAATAAAACCAAGTGTGGGAAATAGAAGGAGATTTGAACTAAGAAAGAATCAATTCAAAGCAAAAGCAAAACAATGCAAAACCAAACTAGATTAAAAAGGAAATCAAGACAATAAATGAAATCAAGCTTTAAATTCAGAGATTGTTCCTCAAGTGAGTACACCAAATGTAAAGAAACAAGGATTGGAAGACAATGGAGAAGTGAATATAAATCTACACAAGAAAATAATGAAGTGGGATGAATGAACTCTGCAATCGGTCTTATCTGAAATCAAATCTAGTTGGACACAATGATTGCCAGAAGTTAAGTGTTTTATTGATGGCAAATGCATATGGAATGGAAGTGAACTATCTTTATAATCAGTCAAGCATACAAATGGTTTCAATTATTGAACAATGATCTAATTTAAGAGCCAATTGGTGAAGGTAAGAGAAGAAATTTGTTTTATATTTTTTTTTATGAATAAAAAGAAACAATGATGAGTCTTTGCTCTTAACTTTGTATAGTATTTGCTTAATAATAATGAGAATGAGTGAATGAAGGAAACTTAACTAAAGGAACAATTAAATCTGATTTTATTTTTATCGATCTAATGTAAGAGAACATATTTAAATCATAAAATGCAAATAACAATGGGACTGTAATTAAAACACACAGATCAAAAACACCATATTTACAATCTAATCTAGAAAGCAAAAGGAAAGAAGTAGGATGTTACCAGAATGAGGGGCCCTTCCCACACTAGTTAACCATGCTTGAAGACAATCAGATCAAGTCAAATAGATGCATAATGGATCAGCAACAATCAACTCTCCATTTTGATCAAAAACTATGTTTTTACATGGCAGTTAACTCCTTAAACCTTTCTCACAAGAACAAACCTCTTACTTACAAAAACTTCATGAAACTAATGGCTCCCTTCTCAACCCTATGAGGCTCTATTTATACATAAAAATCTAAGGAGAAAGGATAAAACCGAATCCCCCAAACTAAGATTTTGGGTTAAAACCAATTTTACAAATTTTGGAATGAAATCACAAAAATCTGGGTTTTTCATCAATTTGGGCAGATTCGAGTTATAGATCCACCCATATCTTCCAAAACAATTCGAATTTTGAAAAAGTGCTCGAATTGTACTCAATTTTCCACATTCTAGACAAAACCCATATAGTAGAATTTATGGATCTCATACCATCTGCATGGAAATCGAGGCACAAGTTGGCAGTTTGAGATTTTTGTTCATTTTGCATAATCATTCCCCCTGAGCTAGAGGTCCACACGTGCAAGATGGGTGAATTCTTACACACGTTTCAGCATGTCAACGTCGTTCTAGACAAAACCCATTTTCTCGATTTCCTTCTAGAAGCGTGCCAATATGACAAGCTACAATATTAGGTATGGGAATAGTTATACTCATGTAGAATGTTGAACCATAATAATGGTACGAGAATTTTGATCATGCAAATCACACTTTATCAACCGTCATTAGTAAAACATGATATAATCAACTTTTAATCACTAAAAATATAGAAAATTATGTATTAACCACATAGGATGAATAACAAGAGACAATAGAGGTTTATGGTGTGATTAGGGATATTTTATTGGCAAAATGTGAGGAGAATGTGTAATGATGAATGTATTTGTGTATCATAAATATGACAAAATTGAAGCCCAACAGGGACACTTGTTAGGTTTTATTGTGTCAACTAAAGGGATCATGGTCGATCCTATGAAGGTTGAGGCAATAGTTCAATTGCCTCCCCCATGCACAATCCCCCAGCTTCAAAGTCTACGAGGAAAAGCAAACTTTCTTTGGTGTTTTGTTGCCAACTATGTCGAGATTACTAAATGGTTTATGCGTATCTTGAAAAAATGGATCCCATTTTGTTGGTATGAAGTAGCTCAACACTGTTTCTAAGCATTGAAACGTGCTCTGATGTCTACCCCTCTGCTCAGTCCTCTGGATTATGGAAAGGATTTCTTATTGTATTTGGCTGTCGCAGAGTCTATTATTGGCATGGTCTTGGTCCAAGAGGATGACACACTCGAAGAACATGCCTTTTACTATCTTAGTCAAGGCTTGGTAGGACCAGAACTCAACTACACACATGTTGAGAAACTTGATTTTGCAACTGTTCATGTTGTCCAACGGTTCTGTCATTACATATTACTTCGCAAGACCATCGTCATTGTTGTCATGAACCCTTTTCAGTATGTGTTAACACAATGTGTCATCAGCGGAAAAATCAATTGATGGATAGTCATTCTGCAAGAATTTGACTTGGATTTTTTTTCGGTGAAATCTAAAAAGTCTTTGGTCATTGCTAAACTAATGTCAGAACTTTCGGTCGAGAGTGATAATAATTTTCTCGAAGAGTCACTGATTAATGGAGATATTTTCCTTATTGCTTCTTCAAACCCTTGGTATGGAGATATACTTGTGCATCTTCGGACTTTGAAGTGCTCATCTTTTGCTTCTCATGACGAGCGTCGATGAATAATCCATCAAGTGCGAAACTATCTTATCCTCGATAATACTTTATATCGTTGAGGAGTGGATTGCATTCTTCATTGGTGTCTCACTCACGAAGAAGCAAAACTTGTGTTAAATGACTATCACACAAGAGCATGTGGCAATCACCTTTCTGGGTTGGCAACAGCCCAAAATATTTTTCACGCTAGATACATTTGGCCCTCGTTGATCAAAGATTGTGTCGAGGTGGTCAAGAAGTGTCACCCATGCCAAATATTCTCTTGGAAGATGCAGGCACACCCAGCTCCCATGTTCCCAATTATTGTTGTTGGTCCCTTCACTAAGTGGGGGATTGATTTCATTGCATGCCACCTAGTTTCAGCTAGGGGTAATTGCTATATCATCATAGAAGTATACTACTTTCTAACTGGGTCGAAGCTATGCTGAAATTCAACAATGACAGGGAAACGACTACATTGTTCATTTTTAACTAGATTGTATCCAAGTTCGGTATTCCGAAGGAGATTGTCACAGACCATGGCAGTCACTTCCAAAATAAGATGATGTTCGAGTTAACATGAAAATTAGGGTTTAAGCATGAACATTGATCACCTTACTACCCACGGGAGAATGTTCAAGTGGAGGTTATTAATAAGTCTCTCAAGAATATTCTTCAGCAAACTATCAATTCGGCCAAGTCAAATTGGCATTTGATGTGGTACTCGGTACTTTGGGCTTATCGAACCTTGGTCAAGACTGATATCGGTTTTTCTCCTTTCCAACTCATTTATTGGATGGAGGAATTCTTGATTATAGAATGCCAAATCCCTTCCCTTAAGTTGGCAATGCAACTATTGCCCGACACCACACCACTTGAGGAAAGTCTTTTATATCTCAAGCAGCTCGATGAGCAGCATCGAGATGCAACCTTGGCCAACAAGGCTCACAAACAACGTGGAAAGTGTCAATATGATCAGTTCATCCACCCTCAGATTTTCTCCAAAGGCGATCTTGTCCTGGTCTATGACAAATATAAAGATCCCTTGGGGGCAAGCAAGTTCAAACCCATGTGGTTCGGACCATTCATTGTGAAGAAGGTTTTAGAAAAGGGTGCCTATCAACTGGTTGATTTCGAGGGTAGCACTTTATTGGAGCCTAGAAATGGGCTCTACCTTAAGAAGTATTATGCTCATATCGGTCGCATGAGTGTGAATTATTGTATATATGTATAGTTTTATTTATACAGTGTTGTATTTTTGTTTTATGGACGTGTAGTTTATTTTGTTTCTTTTCACTGTGGCAGATGTCAAGTGAATCGGAGGTTTATGTTGGGTTCGCAGATGATGCTAGCCAACACACTCGGAGGCTTGCTTCCACAGCTTGGGTGATTTTTTCACATGTTGGTCAATTGATGTCTTCTGGAGGTATTGTAGGTATTGTTTTAGGTGAAGTAACCAATAATGTTGTCGAGTACAGTGTCGTGATAGAATTACTACGTGATGCCTTGTCACATGGTATTTCTCACCTCTAGGTTTATCTAGATTCTCAACTAGTCATGTCTCAGTTAAACAGGGTATACCATGTCTACAATCCCACCCTTCACTGACGATTCCTTAGGGTACGTCTCTTAGAACCCTATTTTGATTATATTAATATATTCATGTTCTTAGGAGATCTAGTCAACTAACTGATACATTGGCTAATCAAGTAATAGATTGGCATGTTTCTCACACATAAAAGTAAAAACACACACACATGTAAATACATTTGTACAAAAAATTTATTCATAAGAAAAAAAAGTATGTATATATAATAATATGTCCAAAAAAATAATGCCATGAGCACAAAGTGGGCCATAAAGCCTCAAATAGAACCGGTATACATCGTTGGGCTCAAGCCCTCATTACAGAGTACAAAAATTTCCCTCGACACATGTGTGGTTCAAAACTAACTATGCTTTAGGCCTATTGTCCCTACTATAATGAACTACGGGGTTCGCAAGACGCCTTCACAACTAGACCCAAGTCCCAGGCACCCCTATTGTTAGCGATCAAATAATTCATTCTGAAATTTGTCTGAAAAATGATGCTTCATCTTGTGGGGGAATTTTGACTGACTTCTCAACCTCTAAATGTAGATCTGAAAGTACCATTGGAAATATTAGGATGTCTAGTTGTCAATCGACTATTCAAGCGTTTAAAACAGACTCTCCATGGCTCAGAAATTTGATTTTTCCCAAGGCAATTTTCATTAAAAAAAAATATGCGCTTTCAACGGCTATTTCGCCTTGAACTTTGCTAGTTAGTCGTTGAAATCTCTGCTTTTCAACGGCTAAAGGGCGGATTTAGGACAAAATATCTGGTGAAAGTGCAGAAGAATCCAAAAACGTTTTCTTTCTGCCCAGATCGTGATTTTTTGTTTCCTGAACACGTGGGAAAGGTGTTAAATGATGGATAATAATTAGGAGAAGCTAGAATATCTTTCTCATTAAGTTTTAAAAAAATATGGTGAGGAAATAACACCAAATGGCACATAACTCTTGACAGAAAATCTCCCAGTCATCAAAGACAGATTTTTGAATATGTGATTTTCACCTACAGACTGCCAAATAATTCTTTAGCTGTCAAATTCAACTTGTGATGATCAAATTAAATATATTTGGTTAAATATTAGGTTATCTTATTGTATTAGTTTTGTACTCTATTTTCCATATTTAGAAATCCAGATCTAGTTTTCTAGGATTTGAGATCTGTTGTAAAAGATATAAATACCTATCGGTTTGATAGAGAAAGGGTTCGATTTTGGATACAGAAGATATTATATTGTAAACAGACTTTTCCATATGATCATACAAATCACAGTTTTCTCTCTCTGTTGATGTCAGATTTTCATCTTTCCTTTTGTACTTTTATTTAAGTTGTTTTAGTTGCAGAATGACTGTCATCTCATTGGTTAGGTCATAACTTGATTAATAATTTATTATCATTGTTTATTAAACCCTACATTTTGTATCTGGTTTATAAGCATTGTTTTCTCACCCACTTAAAAGCCATCATCTGATTATTGATCCTTGAGAGCACTAGTTCATTTGATTCTCATTTTGACTGTCTAAATACCATATTGTAATTGATTTATCCCATTGATACACACATACAAAAACACAAAAACAAGTTTACTTTAAGTTACCAAGCATCTTTGACTTACAACCACAAAGAGTTTCTTGGAGTGATAACAAATTGGTGTCATTGTCGGGGAGAGGAGATTGAAGCTCAGCTTCCTTGGGAGATGACAAGATCCAGCTTTGATGATAGACAAAGTTTGGGCATATATTCGGTTGTAATCATCTATCTGGTGACTCCATGAAGGACGGTTTCAGTGGCGACTCCATCATTCTGAAAGCTGTTGGCGACTCCACTGGTATGAAATGAACAAGAGGTATGCATTTTGCAATTTATCAAGTATTTATGGTTACCCTCATCCAGTACCTAGTAGAGATGAATGGGAACATAGTATTGCCAGATTTCGAGGAGAAGAGTGGGAAGTTCCAACCGAACACTTGCTCAATTTTCATGATTTTATTAATCGACTTGAAATTATACATGAAGATGTTCAAATTAAGCTTTTAAGGAAATCATTAGAGGGATTTGCTCTTGACTGGTGTCGGTCTCTTCCAAATGTAAGTATTAGTTCCATGGCATATTTTCATGTTGCATTTCATTCATTTTGTAAAGGAAATTTTTCAGCTAACCTTCTTTATCCATAATGTTGTCATGAATTTAGTGTGTTGAATAAAGATTCAGGTTATGAAGATTTTGTTGTAGCAGAAGATATCTCTCATCATGATCAAGATATCAATGATCTACATTATGATAACCATAATGATTCATTTTCCATTGTATCAAATGTATCTACTGACTTAGGTTGTCACGAAAATGAGATTGTCCCCTTTGAAAACCCTAAAGATGATTATTAGATTGACACATTAGCATATGATAGTTTCAGATCTGCAACAGATTCAAAGGGTAGCCCTCAGTTTTTTGATTTGCAGACAAAGGCAAATTTCAGCAAATATGAGGAAGATGGAGAAGGAGAATAGAAATTTATGATGTATGTTTCTATGCCAATTGAAAGAAACTAGCAGTAGCATTTCAGTTCTCAGTTGGAACAGGAAGAACCAACGTATCATCATGATGAAAGCTTACAGAAATATGGTGACTGGAAGCAGAAAGGTTCATATTAGTACTTGGGCTTGCATTTTCATTTGACAGAGGAAGAACAATCCACATTCAGTATTGACATCAGTGAGAAAAATCAGCAACAGCATTTCTTTCAGTTGCAACAGCAGCATAAAGAGGTATTTCTTTGTGGTTTTAATGACCCTATTGCAAAATACAGACAGTTTTCAGTTTAGCAGAGGATTAAGTGAAAAGAAAAACAAAAAAAACAAAACAAATGTTATCTCCCAAAATGAATCAGTGAGTTTGTCTAATTTTGTGGTGATGGCATGGTCATAAATAGGGTTCCATACATTTTTTAGAAATTCAAATGTCGAAGTATAGGTTATAATTTGTTATTTCTCAATAATAAATTGATTGTCAAAGGTCTGTTCAAAAAATTTGAAGAAAATATTTTCAATGGCTAACATATGTTTTGAAGCTCAAGTTAGTTGGTGAAAATTCAAGGTTCCAACGGCTAAATGGCACTCTTAGCAGCAAGCAAGCCGGTGAAAGTGTTGATATTGGTTTTTCTCCAGCGTCTTTAGAAACCCGAAAGGGGCATGTGGTACACATGTCATGTGATCATGATGGAGAATTTAATGGAGGCAAAGGAGCGGTTACACCTTTTCACCACATCTTAGTGGAATATCATGATAGATTTGATCGTGTATTTTGTGTGGTAGATCGAGGACAGGTTAAAGAAGTGATGAACGCTTGATCATCATTACATCTGGATAATAAAGTACTAGATCTCTGTCAGAATCAAACCAAAGCCATCATTCCTTTTTCCAATTCATGGTGTTTAAAAATTCTATTTTTGGGGTTTCATCTATCAATTGATTATACAGGATTGTTTTCACCAGCGCTAGCACTTTCCTCATTTAGAAAGTTATCTGTCTCAGCCATGTATAGATCAACCTATGATTATTGCATGATGGGAATAAAGTGACGAGGACCACCTCTGCGAAAGGAATTAGACAGCAATGAAGATCAAAATTCCATATTAGAATTTGCAGCAGATACTAAGAGCAGCCCTCAGTTTTCTGATTTGCAAACACAGGAAGATTGCAACAGATACAGAGAGAAAGATGATGAGATGAAAAGTCCAGATCAGTAGTTCATCATGCTTTCTTTTCAGACAGAGATTAAGCAGTCTGTATTTAGCATTGAGATCTCTGAGGGAAACAAGCAACTTGATTATTTACAGTTGATTGATTTAATGAATAAACAAGCAGGTTACAGGTAGGTTACAAGTTTGCTACAAGTTTTCAGATGATAAATTGTAAAGGCTAAATGACTCCATGCCCAATACTAAAGGCACAAGGTCGGTCAGGTTCTTGGAAACCTCGCAGGGAGGTCTCCATCCCAGTTGGAGCCAGATGTTAGCGATCAAATAATTCATTCTGAAATTTGTCTGAAAAATGATGCTTCATCTTGTGGGGGACTTTTGACTGAATTCCCGACATCTAAATGCAAATATGAAAGTACCATTGGAAATCTTAGGATGTCTAGTTGTCAATCAACTATTCAAGCATTTAAAATGGACTCTCCACGGCTCAGAAATTTGATTTTTCCCAAGGCAGTTTTCATTAAAAAAAAAAATCTACGCTTTCAACGGCTATTCCGCCTTGAACTTTGCTAGTTAGTCATTGAAATATCTACTTTTCAACGGCTAAAGGGGCAGATTCAGGACAAAAGAGCCGATGAAAGCACATAAGAGTCTAGAAACATTTTCTTTCTGCCCAGATCGTGATTTTTGGTTTCTTGAACACGTGGGAAAGGTGTTAAATGATGGATAATAATTAGGAGACTCTAGAATATCTTTCTCATTAAGTTTTAAAGACATATGGTGAGGAAATAACACCAAATGGCACATAACTCTTGACAGAAAATCTCCCAGTCATCAAAGATAGATTTCTGAATATGTGATTTTCACCTACAGACTGCCAAATAATGCTTTAGCTATCAAATTCGACTTGTGATGATCAGATTAAATCTATTTGGTTAAATATTAGGTTATCTTATTGTATTAGTTTTGTACTCTGTTTTCCATATTTAGAAATCTAGATCCAGTTTTCTAGGATTTGAGATCTGTTGTAAAATATATAAATACCTATCAGTTTGATAGAGAAAGGGTTTGATTTTGGATACAGAAAATACTATATTGTAAACAGACTTTTCCATGTGATAATACAAATCACAGTTTTCTCTCTCTATCGATGTCAGATTTTCATCGTTCCTTTTGTACTTTTATTCAAGTTGTTTTAGTTGCAGAATGACTGTCATCTCATTGGTTAGCTCATAACTTAATTAATAGTTGTGTATCATTGTTTATTAAACCATACATTTTGTATATGGTTTATAAGCATTGTTTTCTCACCCACTTAAAATCCATCATCTGATTATTGATCCTTGAGAGCATTGGTTCATTTGATTCTCATTTTGACTATCTGAATACCATACTGTAATTGAGTTATCCCATTGATCCACACATAGAAAATCACAAAAACAAGTTTATTTTAAGTTACCAAGCATATTTGAATTACAACCACAAAGAGTTTCTTGCAGTGATAACACCTACAACATGTGGTTGCATATCCGGGGGAAGGTCCTTTATCTCTTCCATCGACACTGCACAAGTGAGAGCAGTCAGGTTCCTCTCTACTTGTCACAGTACTCTCTCAGCCTCTCCAACTGGGGGTCCTCCTGCAGTTGTTGGTCCTCCTTATCCTACTAGTCTGGCATCTACTCGAGGACGATTCCTGGTCCTGCCGAAGTCAGTCGGTCGCATTGGTCCCACAAAAATATATATAACAGATCATTGAGTTAGTACTTTGACATTAACATAAAAAGGATTTTAAAAATTAAAAAATGAAATAACATTGAAGTGTGTTTACCTATCTCTCTGTGCTCCTCGCTAGGGGGCATGGGAATATCAGGATCCCTCAAGAAATTGATCCCTGCATAAGGATAGTCCTCGATCACTGGAATATGACAGTCCCACCAATCGAAAAATTTGTTGTCAAAGGCCTCCTAGAATCTCTTTGTACCCTGTCTAGGAAACAAAGTTTCCCACCTACACAATGCCAGAAAGGAGGCAATATGGCCTCGTATTGTCTTCCTCGAGCTAAGGCATGGCACTCTCTCAAATAATAAAGTGAAAAATATAGTCCCAAACCTGAAGTTCTTGTTCATTCATCTACGGTAGTCAGTTAGTTTTTTCTTCATGCATTTAACCATTGTAGTGCTCCAGTCAAAAATAGTGGTATCAAGAAACTGAACTGCACAATGCATCTGTGCACGGGAGCCTAATGAAGTGTTGCAGATCTCGTGATCCGCCCAATCATGAATAGTATTATCCGAAGACTAAGGCTAGTGATCTTATGTATCAGCACATGATATCCTACTTTCTCAGTACCAGCCTCACAATACATCCCAATATAGTCCTCTATGTTATATGTCCCTGGAGGAAAGGTCCTCAAGTTGACTAGTTCCCCCCTCCTGGAGAGGTCGGTCAAAAATTAAATGTCCTCTGTCATTGGAGTCAATGATTGACCCTATTGAATGAAAGCATCTTCATATGGATTCTAGTACTCTATCAAGGGGTTTAGTAATTTGGGTTGTGCCCTCATGAATGGACACTGGAAAAACTTCCACATACCACATTGTTTAAGCATGGCAATAGCCCCCAGATCCTCCTCTACCAAGACATCTAGTTCTTCATGTTCCCTTTCCCGCAAATTAACATACATCATGTTGCAAAAAATTGGTGAGGTTAGCCCCTTGTTACATTTTTCTTTTTTTAAAGTTAAAAAGGAAGTACGTGGGTTGTCTTTAAGACAGTCGTGTACATACGTGGGATAAGTGTTACTTTGCCCATGTACATACACGTGATGGGCGTGGACAACCCGCGTACACATAGGCCCGACCCTTTTACAAGGGCGTGTGTCCTCCAAACAATAAATTAAGCAATAAATGATGAATGAAAATGAAAGGAAATGATGTTTGTACTTACTTGCTTCAGCTATGAGGATTTTTCGTCCACCGTAGCTCCTTGAATTTGTGTTTTGGGGAAGACGATTTTTTACCTTTTTTGTTATTTTCCAAATTGCAATGGTTAAAATGAGTTGTCCACCTCTATTTATAGAATTTTTTGGCCTTTTTTCCCCAAGTTGGTCCTCTTTTTCCCTTTTCTTGGCCCGGTAGCTACTTGAGTTCCTTTTTTAGAGATCTTTGGGTCGTTCTAATGAACTTGTTCTTTTGGTTTGGTTTTTTTTTACGAGATGGGTTACACCCATATCATCCCATGGTAAAATATTATTTTTCGACGGTTGCATATAGGCTAGTTCCTCACCACCTTGCACTTTTCATATTTTTGACATTTTCACTTTACCATAGGATCAATCCCACTGAAGTGTGACACAGAACCTTCTATGTTGCTTTAGAAGTGTCGTAATTGGGTGGTAAATCCTTCCTCTACATGGATGCCCTAGGTAGATCCTTTGCTACATTTTGGAAACCATGCTCTGAGTTTTCTCCATAGTCTTGGGAGTCCTTTTAGTCCCTCCATGACTATATATTGAAGCCCCATTCTTCTTCATATTTTTTGGCTCATACCCGAGGGACTCCCTATGAGCATAGTTTATTTTTTTTCAAGCTCGCTTAAACTTTGAAAGAAATATATAACAAGAACTTATTTATTCTTTTCGATCTCGTTTAGATTACTTAAGAAAAAAAGCCACCCTGGAGTCTTCTTTAATCCCTTTTCAGACTCTAAAATTGAAAATATTGTCGAGCAATCTTGTTGCCCTTCACACTCGCCAAACTAAAATTTGAAGGCACATTTGTCTGGTGGTAGTTTACCCCTTTTTTAGTCTGGACGGTTAATTCATGAATAAAGGTATACCCTAGGAGCTTCGATTCACTAGGAGAGTATTCTCAGGCGTAATTTTAACCCTTTTTCGGGCCTGAGGCACTAAATTTTCAAAAAAGGGTCATTCTCCTTGGTTTTGGTTTATCTCTTTTTTGGGCCTTGTAGATTATCTATGAAAAAGGAACCCCCCTGGAGTCCATAGTTAAGATCTTTTCAGACTCCCTAAATATGAAAAGATCGTCGAGTGACCTTGTTCCTTTCACTCTCGTTAATTGGTCCAGAAAGAACATCTATATAGAATAAGTTTAACCCTTTTTTCATCTAATAGATTATCTAGGAAAAAGGTACGCCTCGGGAGACATGTCTCACCGAGAGAGTTCTCCTAAGTTATATTTTATACTTTTTCGGGCTAAGGATATTGTTATCTCCTATACTAGGGATAACTAAGGATATTATGTCTCGAGGCCCATGGGTCCTAGACATGGAGTACCGAGAGCCAGACAACTTGAGCTTGGCCTCGGAGGGCCCATATTTTATTCATTGCATACCATCTATCAGCAGCAGCAGCATCCATCCCACCTGCCTGGTCCTGAAGTAGCAGTGGGTCTTTCTCCATGAGGTAATGAGTCGGAGTATCATGGTATGGGCCACTCTAATTTTCGAAGCATTCGAATATGTTGATTTGAACTCTCATTTATTTCATAGCGTTTGCTTGGAAATTATTCTCTTTAACGTGTTCATACCTACGGGGTGATAGAATGCCCTAGTAAGTTGGTTCCCTTTAGGATGAGTTTCCACTGGGTGGGTATATGAAATTTCATCGTCCATTCCTTCCATACTTACCATTTTTCATCATTATCCCTCTCATCTTCCCCTACCTTGGTTCAGCCATTGGGTTTTCCACACTAGGAAGGTTTGTACCTTTCCTTGTGGAAAGAAGGGGCTAAAGGACTAGAGGGTAAAAGTAGTTGGCAAGAGTTAAAAGACAAAATAAAACCTTTGATATGCTTTACCCAAGGATTCCCGAGAAAGTAATAAAAGGTTTCTCAGTAAGAAAAGGGGACCCGTAAGATAAAACAAAACTCAAGGTACTAGTTGGCAAATGGGAGGTCTCATCATGAGCCAGACTATTAGGTCCATGGGAATGTAGCGGTATGACACTACCATCTATCTGATCACCAAACCAGGGTAGTGGCTCTTGGTGGAATAGCCAATGGAAAGGGGGTCTCATCGCAATCCAACCTCCTCATTTCCGTGAAATGCTTGTGGGTAACATTGTCACCTCTAGTCACCATGCCAGGACAGTGTCTCCCAGCTTTTCCCTTGAAAGGAAAAAATACCAAAAGAAATAAGACTAAGAATAAAAAGAATTGAATGGGCTAGGAAATAATGGCATCCATGATAAGGTGCATCTCACCCTCTACAGAGGCACACAGGCATGACCTGCATTTCCCTATTATCATTGCACCCTCTGCCCAAACACTTCCCCTACACCATCTCACACACTTACATGACCTAAATTGTTTCTCACCTGGAAAAAACCCCAAACTCAAGGACGATTATCCCAATAGGACATCCTGAGACCCTCTCCAAACCTAACTTGTTAAACTGCATAACATCTTTGAGCATTCATCTAGGTAAAAGGGGGTTTCATGCATATGTTTGGGTAATTTTATTATTAGATGTGATTGAGATTGCTATAATACCTATGACATATGAGCCTCTGGAGGATGTACTTTTTGTTGCTGCAGAACCATGCATGGTGGATAGGTGCATATGGGGAGATGATTATCTCAGACCTCCATGGTGATGAAATCCAAACAGAATGATGTTGTAACCCCACCAGGGGGAAAGGAGAAACCACAGGCTTGCACTGGGAAGAAAGAAGGACATTGCACCAGGGACACTCTGGCAGACCTAGACCCAGGGAGGTCTTGCCTTTCCTTTTGGATGTTGACCCTTGGAGGCCCATGAGTTCATCATGTTGACACTAGACGTCATTCAGTCAGGGTTTGCATTTATGAGGACGATTGTGTGCTAGTTGGCTCATGTGGCAGCATTTGGGGCCTTTGGAGGCAAAATGTTTTGCATCTGAGGCCTAGCGGTCCACCCTAGGGTCCTAACGTCACCCTAGAAGAGCATGACATCACCCTTGGATTTGATTTTAGGGTTTAATTAATTTCATTTATGTAAAAACTGGATTTTAATGTAATTTGGCCATGTCGGCCTTTTATGACCTAAATTTAATTAAAGGTCATTAAAATTGTATAAATAGAGAGAGAAAACTCTCATTTTTTAATCATTCATTCATCACACATGTGTGAGGTCTGAAATTCGGCCCTATTTAAGGGTTATTGGTTGAAACTGAGTGGTGCGCAACTTTTGGGGAGGCAAATATTGGTGTATTTTGGCTCATTTTCATTGTGGAGGATCTTCAACTAGGGTTTGACTTGATTATTCTTGGTGAAGTAAGTAGAAAATATGAATTTTTTATTATGAACGAATGATTATGGTGAATTTACTTGTGTCATGTCAAATATTATGAAATTGCTTGCTTAAAACCCTAGGATAAAGACATATGTTATTATATTTTTCTCTATAATCTTCCACTTGATAAAATTTCTTGAAAGGCACCTATCTAGAATTAGATACTATATCCCTACCATTGTAGCACTCTATTAATCCTACTTCATTCCCTATTGCATATTCTATTTCAATTTGTCTAAGGAAAAGAGAAATCGCTAGGGCCTAATTTTTATTACTTTCTAGCAATTATCTCTAGGAGTTGGATTTTTTAGGCCTTGGGCTACCAACACCTCTCTCATCCTCTCCATCCTGTCTGGCTATGTATTATCATTGCTATTTTCCTCTAAGATTTGTTGCTACCATCATTGACTCCATTACCCTAGAAGGCATTAATCTACCCATTACAAGTGTTGATTGATCAAACAATTTTCAGAACATCTTCTCTTGAACACCTACTAACTTCTACTAACCTTAGATTAGCATAAATCATTAACCTACTTGTTGTTGTTGCAAAATATTGCTACATCCATCTAACAGCAGAAAATTAACCCTAAAAGTGACATATTATGCTAGCTATACATTGCTAAAACTTCTTGTGACTATCTTTTATCAATTTGCCTAGTTAAAGCTATTATTTTTAGTCTTTTCTCAAGCATTTTGGAGCATAACCATTGTGGTTGTTACAAATTTCTTATTTCTGTTAAAAATGGTTATACTTCTGTAATTCTATATCATCTAGCACATTTTTTAAGAGTTCATTGTCTTATGAAGCACTAATATCATTTTGGTACTTGGAAAGTGCCATTTTTCTACTTTATTGTCTTGTTCTGGGCAAGTACACAACATCTCTCATTTGTTTCATATTTGTAAGACATAAAGAACCCTTTAAATCTGAGTGACTTGTGAGAGGGGGGGGAATTTCTTGTATCATTTTCCTTATAATTCTCAAACCCTCATGTCATTGGGGACGTCTCCCCTGGGGTACTACAACATACTCTTAAATAGAAAGGGATTTCCTATTAAGGTGATAGTGATAGGTCATTCCTAGTTATTCCAATTTTGTATCCACTTGTCTTGGGATTTGGGAAAGTACAAATTGTGCGATAACATTTTGGAGCCGTTTTCGGGGAACACTGAGCCAATATTGCTCAAGACGACACTTTTTTGATAAGCCTTTTCCCAAAATCCTTTATCTTACAAAGCTTATCTAGTGACTCCACTGAGGGTGATCCCCTCATCCCTTTGATAGTTTGAAGAAAATTATTTGGCAACTCCACAAATATCAGGGAGGTATACCAATCCTCCCAAGTACTTTAGAAGAAAACCTCCCTGAAACTCTCCTATAGTGAAATCATTATTTTGAGGCAATCTTCCTTTAAATTCAATGTCTAACGCAGGGACTCAGACTATTAATCCAAACCAAGCTAATAACCAGAAACAATGATCATCCAATCTTTTCAAACCATTAGACATGAAAAACATACCAAGATACCCTAGGCAAATTCCCCCTAGATATGAGAAATGGTTACCCAAATTCATTGCTAATGATGTAGTGAGTGTTGAGGATAATATGAGCAACTTTTGGGCCTTCTTTCAACTTCATCCTATCAGTGATGACGATAAATATTTATCTATGAAATTGTTCTCTACTATCCTCCATGATGGCGCTAGACGATGGTACAATAGTCTCCCCAATGCTAGTATTACAACCATGGATAAGTTGGAGGAAGTGTTCCTCAAATGATGGAGCATCAAGGAAGACCCCAACATCCTGCTATTAAGACTAAATAACATCACAAAACAAGAGAATGAAACTGTTAGGGAATTTCATGATAAATTTAAAAGCTTAGTGCAAAAGATCTCGGTGAGCCATCACCCTTCAGACAAGTTCCTTCTCTTTCTTTACACTAAGGCTTTATAGGACAGATGGGCTTTCTCCTCAGAGACAAAGCTCTAAAACAATCCAAGAGGCCCAAGAGGTGGTTACAAGAATTGAAGACAATTTATCAGCATCCAGATTTGAACCTTTCTCTACCCCAAGAGTCAAAATAGATGCTAAACCTAAAATAGTCCATAATGTTGAACCTACCTCAGATATTGGCACTAGCTTGGAAAAGCTACAGTTGATTGTAGATGGCATGGTAAAAACCCAATAATTAATGATGAATAGGATTGTCAACTTGGAAAGATCTCAACAACAAGATCCTAGGGCTCCTTACAAAGGGAAATTCCAGAAAGCGACTCAAGTTTTCAAACCAAAAAATGATCAAGAAGTCCCTAATACTTTAGCCCCCGCAAACATAGTTAATGAAAACCCTTGCTGCTTGTAGTGTAGAGAATCACATTGGGAGTATGAGTGTCCCTTGAACAATGGTGAACACGAGCAAGTAAATATTATTGATCATACCATTGAGGGTCCTCAATATTGCCTTATTTCACACTTGAATAAAATCAAGAAGGCATAAAGGAAGAAGGAAGGTTAGGATGGAGGTGATAAATAATTTTGATCAAGAGTCGAGAGAAAAGTTAAAGAAACAAGAATTCCAAGTTTATACTAGGAAAAAATGAATTAACCAACCTCTCTCTATTGGACCTACAACTTCACAACCAAGACCTCCACCTATGAACATACTTCTTCCTAAAAATCCTCCCAAAACCGACAAGATTGATTTGTATTTTGACTTTGAAGGTGCATTGGAAAAAATGCATGTAACCATTCCACTAAGGGAAGTCATCAAGGTTCCATCTATAAAATAAAGGTTCGAAATATTTTTCAAAGTATCAGATGAGACAAGGGACCCTCCTATCATGTTACAAGTAGACCATTTTAGGGTTCAATATGATGGACACCCACCTTTCTTCATGACATTATTAGTTAATAACAAATGTCTTAACAATTGTATGCTTGATTCAGAGTAGGTGTTAACATAATGTCTTTAAAGGTCATGGATAAACTAGGCATAAAGGCCACACTTCCTTATAGGAATGTGTGTGGTTTTGAATCCAGGGCCATACCCACTCATGGGGTAGTTGAAAATGTTGAAGTATGCCTTGGTAAATATCCCGAGAGAGTTATCCACATGGATATTGTGGTCGTGGATGTCCCTGATGTATGGGGGATGCTTTTGTCCAGGAAGTTTGTTGCAATGTTGGGAGGAACATTATAAATGGATCTAACTTACATCAATGTGCCTATGAAGGATGGGACAATAGAACGCCTCCCTAATATGCCAATCGCTAAGGCCCATGTGAAATAAATTGACAATGATGTTGAAACTAATGTAACACATGAGCCAATCAAGGAAAACCTTCCTGTATTTTCTCCAGAGGATTTTCCTTTCGCTTCAGAGGAAGATTTTGATAAAATACAATGGCCAAAGAAGAAAGAATATCAACAACTTCTAGACAAATACAAGGACAAAGAATTTGGAACTGTCAAGTTATTAAAGAAAGGGGATGATGATATACTGATCAGACCAACCCAACAAGAAGTCTTCACAGCGGAATCACACCCTCCTCCCTCAAAACAATATACTAGAGTTATAAAAGAAACATCCAAGCTCAAAACAAAGGAGTGTCAAGAGGGAGATATGGTCTGGATGTGGGATACAAAAAAGGGAGAGCCTAATAATATTAAGGGAAAAGCACAATTTTGGATTGGATCTTTTAGAGTCAGAGTGAAATCAATTAATGATGTCTAATATCTATCCATGTTCGAAGGAAGAAGACGTCCATTACTAGTTAGCGGACACCTCCTTAAACCCCATCATGGGGAAAAGACTTGACTTCATAGGTAAGTACAGGTAAGTTAGGTAGGCATTTGCATTCATTGTATATACCATCTACATATCATGCTAGGGTAGTATAGTTGTAGTTTCATTTTCATTTTGTATATATATTCTTTCTTACTTTTATTCCATTGTATCATATATGAGCAAGGGGTGATATCACCACCCTAAAGATTACTAATTCATTTAGTTGATATCTATTAGATACAGGTCGTGCCAGAGATGTTGAGGTTCTCAAGCGCTCTACGGTGAGCACATGTCCCCGAGTTGGGGCCATATGTTATCCCCTATCCTAGGGATAACTAAGGAAATTATGTCTTGAGGCCCACAGATCCTAGACATGGAGTATCGAGAGCCATACAACTTGAGCTTGGCCCCGGAGAGCCCATATTTTCTTCAGTGCATCCCATCTATCAGCAGTAGCATCATCCATCCCACCTTCCTGGTCCTAACGTAGCAGTGGGTCTTTCTCCATGAGGTAATGATTCTAGATATCATGGTATGTGTCACTCTGATTTTCGAAGCATTTGAATATGTTGCACTGAACTCTCCTTTATTTCATAATACTTGCTTGGAAATTATGATCTTTAACATGTTCATACATGGGGGGGTGATAGAATGCCCTAGTAAGTCGGTTCCCTTTAGGATGAGTTGCCACTAGGTGGGTCTATGAAAGTTCATCGTCCATTCCTTCCATACTTACCATTTTTCATCATTATCCCTCTCATCTTCCCCTACCTTGGTTCGGGCATTGGGTTTTCCACACTAGGAAGGGTTGTACCTTGCCTTGTGGGAAGAAGGGGCTAAAGGCCCAGAGGGTAAAAGTAGTTGGCAAGATTTAAAAGCCAAAATAAAACCTTTGAGATGCTTCGCCTAGGGATTCCCAAGAAAGCAATAAAAGCATTCTCAGTAAGAAAAGGGGACCTGTAAGATAAAACAAGACTCAAGGTACTAGTTGGTGGATGGGAGGTCTCATCATGAGCCAGCCTATTAGGTCCATGGGTATGTAGTGCTATGAAACTACCATCTATCTAGTCACCAAACCAGGGTAGTGGATCTTGGTGGCATAGCCAAGGGAAAGGGGGTCTCATCACGAGCCAGCCTTCTCATTTCCATGAAATGCTTGTGGGTAACATTGTCACCACGCCAGGACAGTGTCTCCCAGATTTTCCCTTCAAAAGAACAAATACCAAAAGCAATGAGACTAAGAATAAAAGGCATTGAATGGGATAGGAAACAATGGCATCCATGATAAGGTGCATCTCACCCTCTACAAAGGCACCCACGGGCAAGACCTACATTTCCCTGTTATCACTGCACCCTCCACCCAAACACTTCCCCTACACCATCTCACACACTTACATGACCTAAATTGGTTCTCACCTGGAAAACACCCCAAACTCAAAGAGGATTAGCCCAATAGGACATCCTGAGACCCTCTCCAAACCTAACTTGTTAAATTACATAACGTCTTTGACCATTTGTCTGGGTAAAAGGGGGTTTGATGCACATGTTTGGGTAATTTGATTATTAGATGTGATTGACATTGCTATGATGCCTATGACTTATAATCCCCTGGAGGACATACTTTTTGTTGCTACAGGACCATGCCTAGTGGACAGGTGCATATGGGGAGATGATTAGCTCGGAACTCCATGGGGATGAAATCCCAACAGATTGATGTTGTAACCCCGCTAGGGGGAAAGGAGAAACCACAGGCTTCCACCAGGAAGAAAGAAGGACGTTGCACCAGGGACACTCCGGTAGACCTAGACCTAGGGGAGTCTTTCCTTTCCTTTTGGACGTTGACCCTTGGAGGCCCATGACATCATCATGTTGACCCTAGACGTCATCCAGTCAGGGTTTGCATTTATGAGGACGATTGTGTGCTAGTTGTCATGTGTGGCAGCATTTGGGGCCTTTGGAGGAAAAATGTTTTACATATGAGGACTAGTGGTCCACCCTAGGGGCCTAACGTCACCCTAAAAGGGCATGACGTCACCCTTGGATTTGATTTTAGGGTTTAATTAATGTCCTTTATGTAAAAACTGGATTTTAATGTAATTTGGCCATGTCGGGATTTTTATGACCTAAATTTAATTAAAGGTCATTAAAACTATATAAATAGAGAGAGAAAACTCTCATTTTTTCATCATTCATTCATCACACAAGTGTGAGGTCTGAAATTTCGCCTTCTTTAAGGGTTATTGGTTGAAACTAAGTGGTGTGCAACTTTTGGGGAGGCAAATCTTGGTGTATTTTGGCAAATTTTCATTGTGGGGGATCTTAAACTAGGGTTTGGCTTGATTATTCTTGGTGAAGTAAGTAGAAAATTTTCATTTATTTATTGTGAATGAATTCTTATGGTGAATTTACTTGTTTCATGTCAAATATTATGAAATTTCTTGCTTGAAACCCTAGGAGAAAGACATATGTTATTATCTTTTTCTCTATAATCTTCCACTTGCTAAAATTTATTGAAAGGCACCTATCTAGAAGTAGATACTAGAGCCCTGCCATTGTAGCACTCTAGTAACCCTACTTCATTGCCTATTGCATATTCTATTTCAATTTGTCTAAGGAAAAGAGAAATCGCTAGGGCCTATTTTTTATTACTTTCTAGCAATTATCTCTAGGAGTTGGATTTTTTAGGCCTTAGGCTACCAACACCTCTCTCGTCCTCTCCATCCCCTCTGGCTAAGTATTATCATTGTTATTTTCCTCTAAGATTCGTTGCTACCATCATTTACTCCATTACCCTAGAAGGCACTAATCTACCCATTACAAGTGTTGATTGATCAAACAATTTTCAGAACATCTTCTCTTGAACACCTACTAACTTCTATTAACCTTAGATTAGCCTAAATCATTAACCTACTTGACGATGTTGCAAAAGATTGTTACAGCCATCTAACAGCATAAAATTAACTCTAAAAGTGACATATTATGCTAGCTAGACATTGCTAAAACTACTTTTGACTATCTATTATCAATTTGCTAGTTAAAGATATTATTTTTAGTCTTTTCTCAAGCATTTTGGAGCATAACCATTGTGGTTGTTACAAATTTCTTATTGTTGTTATAAATTGTTATATTTCTCAATTCTATATCAGCTAGCACATTTTTTAAGAGTTCATTGTCTTATGAAGCACTAATATCATTTTGGTACTTGGAAAGTGCCCTTTGTCTACTTTATTGTCTTGTTCTTGGCAGGTACACAACATTTCTCATTTGCTTCATATTTGTAAGAAATAAAGAACCCTTTAAATCTGAGTGACTTGTGAGAGGGGGGGAACTTTCTTGTATCATTTGCCTTATCCTTCTCAAACCCTCAGGTCATTAGGGACATCTCCCCTAGGGTACTACAACATACTCCTAAATAGAAAGGGATTTCCTATTAAGGTGACAGTGATAGGTCATTCCCAGTTACACCAATTTTGTATCCACTTGCCTTGGGCTTTAGGCAAGTAAAAATTGTGCGATAACAGAGACTAAACTTAGAAAAAGAATGTGAGTCCATAGTTAATCTCTTTTCAGACTCCTCAAAATTGAAAATATAGTCAAGTGATCTTGTCTCAGGCACACTCGTTAAAATGGTTTTGAAGAGGCATCCTTTCGGTATAAGTTTAACCCTTTTTCGAACCTATTGGACTAGTAATGAAAAAGGAACACTCTGGAGTCTTCTTTTTAGTGTTTTTCGGACTCTCTAAAAGTGAAAAACCACTGATCTTACCTTCTCTAGGCTCGTAAAACTCAACATGGAAGTATTCTTGTTGTGTCATATCTGATCACATTGCATGTCTCATCCTTGCGCCTTTGTCCTAATTCCAACTTCATGTTGCTATTAAATGAACCTTTAAATCATTCCTTAAACGCAAGCCTTACAACACTTTTTCCCTTACGATCTGGCACCTTGACCCATGGAGGAATTTTCTCGAGTGTCCTTATCCTGCACATGTCTCCTTGCACTGAAAATCAATATGTTCCATGCGCTTGGAACTATTTTGCTTGCCCACGACACTCATTTCTCCTTTGTAACGTAACATTCTTTTATTCTTTTTAAATCTCGTTAAAAATTTGAAAAAGACAAAAAAAATCAAATATTCCAAAAAGAGGGGACGAGATATACATTATCTTTTATCAGCAGCAAGATATTCACCCTTGGACAAAGCACATTCTTATGTTTTTTCTCCAAGCATTGGGATCTAGTATGGTATTAGGAAATTTTTCTCGTTATATAGAGTTGTGTCCTCCTCTGTTCTTTTATCTTCCAAACATATGGAGAGTTTGTGGTGCCTCCTGTATCACAGACTTATGTCAATACAATGTTTCCTAAGTCACATAATTTTTGTCATGATTTTGTCCAAGGGAAGTTTTATCCAACCTAAATCGTCCATTATGTAGTTTATCTCTTGACTTTCATGAGTCGTCCATCCCGAGAGTCTAGTCAAGTTCGGATTCAAAATCAATGAAGTTCAGTGCCTGATGATCGAGATCCTCCAGTCTTTCCCTGACGAAATGTCGAAGACCTCAGGGTAGTGAGTCTTTACACTCCTATTTTACTCCTACCTGAGTTTTGAAGATCTTGAAGTTGTTGCTCGAGCTATGAATTCATCATCTCCAATATCCACAGGCGTCAATGCTTATTGAAGATGCATATTATATTGTACTTGTATATCTTCAAATGATTTTGAGATGTAGATCTAATGTGTATTTCTCGCGGCTACACATTATATAAACATTTATATGACATGGATCTGTAGTGTACTTGATTTTCATCCATGCTTAGTTCATCCCAAGCATGGGTATGCCCTCCTTGGAGAGATTATCATTGTTTTGCAAATGGAACACTCACAAACACTCGTCTCGGGATCACTCAACTCCGTGCCTTCCCACTGGTAAAGATATTGTAAAGTATTTCAGCCATCAGTTTCTCTTCTAACCTCACACATTAGGGGGCATCTGCTATGGTCCAAAATGTCTTATCTGTGCATAGAAGAAATTGGCCCTTCCTTTTGCATACTTTGCCAAAACACTGTTGAGGATTCTTCTTAAAACACCATTTTTTGGAAAGTGTACATGCCCTGTTGAAATAATAGCCCGCGTACACATGTGTTTTGCATGATATTTATCCTACATACATATGCATGTTGCGTGTTAGATGGCCCACGTTTACCTCCAAAAGTTGCAAAAAATATAAAATTGCATGGAATTCGGTGGAGTTTACATCCTATGGAGGGTTTCCTAACCATTTTACCCATTGTATCCTGTCCCCAAATCGAACAACCATATTTTTCTCACACAAAAAGAGGTCTTGGGGTCTCAATTAGATCAACAAGCAATAGAATAAGAAAACTCTGCCAAAATCCCTTCCCTTTCTTAGCCCAAGTTTTGCATCCCTTTCTGAGTTTTAGCCTCATCCTTGCCCTCTAGCCTTTCTCCTTATGCAACCCTTCCTCCTTCCCTTGGTGATAAGTTGGTTGCGAGAAGCGAACATGGGATTGATGCACTTGGATCCACGATAGAGGATCCTAGACCTGGTTTGTGGAGCGGTTGTCGACAAAGGTTGTAATCATTTTTTTCTTGAAACTTAATAAAAGAGTTTGTCCCCATCCCAAAATGTTATGTTTGTATGATTTTATTGATTTATGCATTTATATCTATATCTAAACTTTGAAAGTGATAAGTAGAGATTGCATGTGTTGT
Source organism: Picea engelmannii (assembly GCA_009831015.1). Lineage (NCBI taxonomy): Eukaryota > Viridiplantae > Streptophyta > Pinopsida > Pinales > Pinaceae > Picea > Picea engelmannii. The sequence continues at coordinate 111,761 of ML807649.1, forward strand.
AGCATTGTTTTCCTAAGCTTTTGCAGGTCATCTTTGGGAGGAGATCCGCAATCTGGGAGGCTGCAACAAACGAAAGATGTCTACGCCAACCGCAAGGACTAAAGGTGCACCCATTGACCTCCTGTCCTCTCTCTCATCATTTTGTTTAGATATTTTTGGGATAGCTTAAGGGTAGAATAGTGTTTTAAGGGAAGTCATCGCTCTGCCTGTACCTAGACCTCGTATAGGGGGATTTTCCCCGTAGCATTATGGAAAGGAAATGCAAAGTAAAAATATGGATGTTATAAGAATGGTCACTAACAACTACAAAGAGCACCATGTTCCCTCTCCTAGATTCACTCAACCTACAAGGTTGACACCTCAACAAATGGATGAAATAAGATAAAAAGGACTATGTTCCAATTGTGATAGAAAGTATGGTAAGGGGTATAAATGCAATGAGAAGAAATTATTCTACATAGTGATGAGTCGCAAAATTGTCATCTTTTGACATCCTCTTTTCCTTATTTTTAATCTCTTTTCATTTACCCGTAGCCTTATATTATCCCATTTTATGCTCATATGTGGGATATAGGCTCAAAGTATTTTCCACTACATTCCTTAGTATTTCATTGAATTATGATTAATATTAAGGAGAATTAGTGTATTATGTATTTACTTTTGAAGTAATGGCTCATGTTTGAACAAGTTGTTATATGAATGGGTCGACAAGCTACAAGGTTGAATAAAATTTGATTTAATGATGCAAAGCATTTGTAGATCCATGTGTTGCATATTTATCATGCCATGGAGGAGGGAATCGACCACCACCAATATGTATCCAGTTGGGGAAGACAATAAAACACATATTTAATGATTTTAATTATTGGAATGGATATTTTTATGCTCCCATGTGTGCATATCCATTTTTATTATAGATTTAAAGATCTCCCATGTATATATCATTGATCAAAGGATCCTAACACCATTAATAACTATTTTGAACTTATTTTGAGCAATTTATTATAACCCACATGAATTATTTCAAATTTGACCATTACTGGCATTCCAAAATATATTGGGAGTTAGCAAGAATCTTGGAACTATTTATGAGTTGTTGTAACCACTTGAGAATATTTTATCATCAAGTGGATCTATATTCAGATATTTGTTGTAACCACTTGAGAATATCCTATCCTCAAGTGGATATATATTTATACATTTATTATTTCTATTTCAAGCAAGATCATGTATAAAAGAGAGTGTCATATCCATTCCAAGAAGATGACTCTTAGAGCACACAATCCAAACTATCATGGCATAAAATACATATTCCATGAGATCTCGCTCCAATACGAATTGTAGTAGTTTCAATTTGGTGCCATGTTCTGAGAGGAATAGCTCAATCCATTAGAGCAGAGCATTGTATAGTTTCGTAATCTTTCATTTTCTAAGTGTGCTTATTTATTTATGCATCTTGATTTCCTTTATAGTTAATTTTCTTTTATTAATTCATGGTTTATAAAAGTGTGTTTTAATTTTCTGCAATGGCATTTTTTTATTTGTAGTTAGATTTTATCAAAGTTTCCAACAACGGGAGTTGTGATCTATAGAAAAAAGGATTACCTAACTCATGAAAGGAGATTTCATGTTGATAGTAGGGTTCTCACCAGCATGATCAAGTGTTCAAGTATATGGATCATTGCCAAGTGTGATTGGGATTCATCAATGAAGTGTGGTGGTGTAATTTCCTTTTTGTAGAAGCATATTATACAAACTAATGCAAGTTAAGAATTTGTAGCTCATGCATACAATGCATGACATCTCATAAGTATGTAGGAAACCTTGGTTGAAAATATTAAGTATACAAGTGGTCCTGGTGAAAATGGAAGACATATAGAAACACTATTGTTAAAATATTGTGTAACTGCAAAGAATATTCTTATCCCCTTTTGTGGATAAAGATAAAATATATATTTATTATTGATTAGATCAATCCCATTTTGTGGATTAATCATGTTGGTCATTGTAATTGACCAAATCCCCTTTTGCAGGGCCGACTTATTGAAAGTAAATTGAAAGTAACCTAATAATAGCATAAACTTTAACATGGTATCAGAGCTAAGCTAAAGAGAGCATCTTTCACAGGAAAAAGAAAAACGTCACTGTTGTCGTACATGAAAATTAGGGCTTTTTATTGAAGAAGGTTTGCATCCCCAAATCCATCTAGAAAGGTGCACCCTACCTCAAGGAACATTTTGGTATCTTCAGCACACATTTTCAGTGGCTAGATCTCCCGGAAAGTGAAACCCTAGTTTTCACAAAGTACCAGAAAACCAGAAGTACCAGTGTACCAGAAGTACCAAAAAACCAGAAGCACCAGTCCAGAAATCCGCAGATCAAGTTTGGAGGGGTAAAAGTTGGATTTTTTGAAATCTAAACACACCAGGCTACTCGCCTCAGTCCAGCGCATCTTTTGGTGAGTTCAATTTTCAAATACAAGAAATTTGATTTTTTTTATTATTTCTATAGCCCTGAGGGCTAGGGTTTCTACTGCAAGAAAGAATGGCTACCAGCATGAGGGTAGAAGACATGCTTGAAGGATCTAGAAAATTCAAATCTTGGAAGCATAGGTTGCAGATGATTCTAGACGAGAATGATCTCCTAGAACATGTTATAGTAGGTGTACCAGAACGAGATGAAGCAGAGAAAAAGACCAAGCATAAGAAGAATGAAAAGAAAGCAAAGAGAATTGTGTCAAATTCAGTGAGGGATCACTTGATCCCTCATATATCTGAACTATAGACAGCAAGGCAAATGTATGAAGCACTCAGCAGGTTATATGAAAGCAAAGACATCAACCGAAATCTTACCTTAAGAAATCAGCTTCGTAATATGAAGATGGAAAACTCAGAATCTGTCACATCCTAACTTATGAGAGTTTCTCAAATCAGAGATCATCTTGCAGCTATTGGAGATGTCATTAGTGACAAGGAGCTTGTAACCACAACCCTAAATGGGTTTCCAACATTTTGGATTCCTTTTGTACAAGGAGTGTGTGCAAGAAGCAAGTTACCCAAGTTTGATAAGTTATGGGCAGATTGCACACACGAAGAATCTAGACTTGCAGACCAACAGAAGAGATTAATTGTCGATGAAGAGGAAGCTCTTACAGCTCAAAAGAACAAAAGAAGTTCCTTCAGGAAGAGCAATAAAGAAGCAAACTCCATAAGATTTCCAGATAAGAAGAAAGATATTTCAAAGATCAGATGCTACAACTGTCAAAAGTTGGAACACTTTTCCTATGATTGTCCTCAAGGAAAAGGGAAAAGAAAGCATCAAGCACATATGGCAGAAGAAGAGGAATCTCCTCCCTCAAAGAAAGCTTTAGCATAAATTAAGGATTATGTACTTTAAGTTGAAGATAGTTGATCCGAAGAAAGATACCAAATGGTGGAGTCCATAGAGCCTCCCCACACAAAAACAAAAGATAAGTATTCATGTTTATTTTTAGTATCTTGTTTACTTTAATACTTTATCATTACAAGTTAGATTTTTGTGAGAATGTTAATTAACCTCGTTTTACTTCAGTGTCTATGCAGACTTATGAAGGAAGTATCAAAGAAGAGGATGAAGAAAGAGATAAAATATTTATTTCATGTATGATCACTTATGAGAGTGACAAAGAAGGCATAATGTAAGTAAGTTTACAAGTCTCGGAAGAAAGAACTTATGTCATGACTTGCAGAAGTTAGACAACATGAGAAGGACGTATGATATGATGACAGTTAGTAAAGACCAGACAATATACAGTATCTATATAGGAGTAGGAGGCTCCTAAAGATGCAGAACAGAAATGTTCAAGATAAAGAAAAATATGGATACTCAGATAGAGTTGATGAGATGCAGGTAACTACAGGTTGCTCTAGTACCATTCTTATAGATGCAAAGGGAGCAGGTTGATCCAGTATGAAGACAGAAATATTCAAACTCAAGAAGGCACCCGGGATATTACAAAAGAGAACTTCAAGGATGATGATTAGAAACTATCATTTTGGTGCTAGAGGGAGCTATGTCTCTGAATTCGAAATGGAGGATCGTGATTTGATGCAGTTAGGAAAGAAGATGGATGGTGCCCAGATATTTTGATCAAGATGAAAGTTATCCAATAGATGGATGGTTCCCAACAGATGGGTAGCATGGTATTATACCATTGAAAGATTTTGGACCACAAGAGATTTTTTTTTATCCCATAGCTAGACCTTCGTAGAGAAGGAAGAGACCTTCGTAAAGAAGGAATGAGAAATCCCACAGGTAGACCTTCGTAGAGAAGGAAAAGAGAAGAGACCTTCATAAAGAAGGAAGAGACCTTCATAGAGAAGGGGAATGAGAAATTTGCCAAGGTTGGCCTCTGTCCAAGTGTTGAGTTTTAGATACTCTAGGGACATGCTAGAATACCCTCGTAGAGAGGGGTGTGACCACCCTTGTAGAGAGGAATGTGGATGTTTCTTCAAGGGGCAGCGGGCAGATACTCTCCTCTAGCCAAGGATTGAGTAGCCTGGAACACAAACCTTGACCATGTGGAATGGTTAGTTGACTATTGAGGTTTGTGTTGTGATCCTGCGTGGATCATGGAAAGGGAGTCTAGTCTTGCCCAGGCTAGCATTTTAGCTTCTCTAGTTCATGTGGGATGACTAGAAGTGAAGCTATGGTAGTAGTCCTCCCCAGTGGATGGGAGAGATAGATGAATACAAGAGAAGGGAGAACATAAAAGGAATGGAAAACTCATAGAATATCTTATGTGTGAAGATAAGACATATTTTGTGTGAAGATAAGATATCTTCTGTGTGAAGATAAGAAAGAAGTATCTTCTGCGTGAAGACGAAAGAAAGAAAGAGTATCTTCTGCGAGAAGATAAAGAGAAAAAAACTTCCAATGATTTATAGATATGTCAGTCAGTGATCATGATACCAGATGACCAAGTGGATGCCTCCAGTTATCCAGTTGATGATGTTGCCCAGTTGATTATGTTGCCTAGTGGATGTTGCTACCTAGTTGATGTTGACACCCGGTGACCTGTCAAAAGATAAATAATATCCTTCTTGTTAAGAGGGAGTGTTAAAATATTGTGTAACTGCAAAGAATATTCTTATCCCCTTTTGTGGATAAAGATAAAATATATATTTATTATTGATTAGATCAATCCCCTTTTGTGGATTGATCATGTCGGTCATTGTAATTGACCAAATCCCCTTTTGCATATTGGTCAAACCCTAATTGTAATAGGCAGAATGAGAAGTCGGCCCCGGAATATATTAAAGGTGGTTATAACCACCCAGAAGAAGAAGTCGGCCCTACCAGTGAAGAGACACTTCCACACATGCCATAATTGTATAAATAAGAGAGGCCAACGCCTCATTTGGACAGACACATAGCTCAGTCATCTAGTGCGCAAGTATTGAAGGAAGTTGCAGTTACTAGTTGTCGGAAGAAGGAAGAGAGAGAGAGAGGCGCATCTTTGGGAGAGGAAATTCTGTGTTGTTTGGCTCATTGTCTTGGCATTGTATTGGCTATCTATATAACGGAAGTTTTGTTGGGTTTTCTTCCCCTAGAGAGTTTCCCAGGATAAATGCTTGTGTACTCTTGTGATTGTGTTTCTCTCAGTGATCTTATCTATGCTATTGTTATCTAGTAAATTGAAAGTAACCTAATAATAGCAAAAACTTTAACAACTATCACATAGACTATGAAGAGGAAGGAGATCAAGAATTGGAACCATTGCAATATATAGAACTAGAAGAGATTACTCCAACCATATCTTGTCATGCATTGGCTAGCATTAGTACTCCACAAACCTTGAATACAGAAGGATATATCAAAATTAAAATGGTAACTATATTGATTGATTCTGGTAGTACCCATAACTTCATTAATTGCAAATTAGTGAAACTTCTCAATTGCTTTATATATATAGCACTAGAGTATCAAGTAATGATTGCATATGGAGGTGTCATAAATTATTCAGGGGAGTGTCATAGTATTAAGATCACTATGGGTGAGTATTTATTCGATAGGCCCATGATTGCAATCCAAATGGGTGGTGTTGGTGTTTTATTAGGGGTTCAATGGTTACAATCATTAAGAACAATGGCTCTTAATTTTCATTAAATTTGCATGATATTTTCCTTAGAAAGCAAGGAAAATTGCATACTACTTTTAATTCTAAGATTGAGTATTATAAAACGTTTGTGCTACAACTTGGAATTAGAAATCACACATAATCATGAGTTTAATTAATGTTCAATTTGAACTTTTACAAGTTCATCACTATGAAATAATATATTATTAGAACAATACCGTGTTTAAGTTTATTTAATTTGGAATCTCAAACTTAGATCCAATCTTGATCATGAGTGAATAATTTTTAAATTATTTAATAAATATCAAGCTTCAACATTTATCTTGAAATGATATTTTTTAAATAATTTGATTAATACCTAATTCCAGTGTTTATCATGATGTTGTTTAACTAACATCCAATTCAATGTCCAAATAGTTTTAGAACAATATCTAGGTTTAATTAATGTGAAATTTCAAAACAGGACTCATTTCTTCATGATCATGAAAGAAAAAAATATTTTTTTTTAATTCATTTCTAAATATATATGGCATCTATTCATCAAAGTCCAGTGTGATAGCATTTGTTTGTTCCATGTTAAATGTGAATATAATTTATTATTCATCCTCAAACTTGTGTGAGCAACTCAGACATCTCGATGGCTCAAAAATGTTTTTATATCAATTTATTTCATTTTAAAATTAAAAATTTTTGTTATTCGCAAAAAAAAAATGTCAAATTTTGTCAATCTTAACCAATTCAAAGAAATTATGTTTTCTCCAATAATAGTAAACTATAGTATTCAAGGATACCTAGAAGTTTGAAATAGTGATTTTTATTGTGCCCAAATTTTGTATATTTCAACAATTCATAGACTAGTTGAGCACAATAGAAATCACATACA